>JABXWE010050932.1:0-11040 GCA_014611495.1 Limonius californicus | reverse complement strand
TTCGTTTTGAATGAATCAAAGCAACTTAAACAAATTTCATACATAAAAAGTATGCATAGAAATACACACACATTTCCAAATAAAAACTTTGCATGTGAACGCCAATTTTTTTTCTGCTAGGAATACGCAACAAACATAAATACTTAATAATAGATCGGCATTACAAGTCAATAATTTACTCATGTTTGCCTTATTATTATAAAAATATGAGGTTTTTATTTGCACCTGCAGTTACGCTAGTGACTTCAACGTTGGCTCACACTACAAACCTCACGCAGGGTGGAAAAATGTAATGTAACAGAGGAGTCGACATAATTATACTTTACAGAAGGGTGCAGGTAATATATTAACATATTATAATTTTAATTAGCTACAAATTTCATGCGGTAATTGAACAAGTGTGTTACTGTGTGAACTAACATTAATAGAGCGTAAGAAGATTTTAAACGACTTAGCATTCTCTCCGTGCTTTAAAAGGTTTTATAGATAATAAAGCAGACGATAATCTACAATATATAAAATTTCAAAAATTAATGTTGTGCATCGACAAAGTAACCACTTAAGCAACAAATTTAATTAATGTCCTATCAAATGTCTAACAAATTCACTTGTTTATGTGACTAGTTCATTTCCCTGCAACCATGATAAAAAGACACCAAGAATCTACTAATGCGGAGTTATAAAAATGCTATAAACTCCGTGTTTTAGTACCACAGCATTTATATTGAGTGTGATTCTTATTTCACCCCGCCGAAAACCTCAACAAATTGCTTTAATACGCGAACAATCAATCTGAAATTTTATGACCCAATTTCGGGGTTGTAATATATTTTTTAATAATACTAAAGCTACGATTTTAAATATAACAGCCTCCATGGGTTGCTCCATCACGAATACTACATAAAACTTTATGGGACCCCACAAGATAAATATTTTCTTGCATAAATTTGTCATATTTTAAAGGCCGCTTCCCATACTCACGTTATCTAAACACAATAAGAGCTAAAGTGCCATGGAAATTTAATACTAGTTAATGTAGAATTTTGGAAATTTGTGGGCACAATCAACTAAAATCAAATATTAAGGAAAGGCTTTTGTTGATTTTCACAACGTGGATCAATGATTTCAATTGATTATATCAATATGCGATAGAAGTTCCTAATTGGAGGAGTTCTTTCCATTATTTTCCCTGTGTCACCTGTTAAATCACTTAACGCGATGTATCATGGGCAATTAATACTTGCTAATCAAGAAATTTGGAAATCTGTGGTCTCAATTAAATAAAATCAAATATTAAGAAAAGCCTTGTGTTGATTTTCATAACGTGTATCAATGATTTCAATTGATGGCATCAACATTTGATATAAGTTTCTGATTGCATGTGTTTTTACCATTATTTCCCCCTGAGTCGTTATTTTCTGTGTCGCCTGTTAAATTGCTTAACGCGAAGTACCATGGAAAATTAAATGCTAATGAAGAAAGTCGGAAATCTGTAGACACAATCATTTAAAATCAAATATTAAGAAAATATTTGTGTTGATTTTCACGACGTGGATCAATGATTTCAACTGATGACTTTACCATTTGATACAAGTTTCTAATTGAACGTGTTTTTACCATTATTCTCCCTGTGTCGCCTGATACATTGCTTAACGCGAAGTACCATGGAAAATTAATACTTGCTAATGAAGAAATTTGGAAATCTGTGAACACAATCAACTAAAATCAATTATTTAAAAATGTTTGTGTTGATTTTCACAACATGGATCAATGATTTCAATTGATGACATCAACATTTGATAGAAATTCCTGATTGAATGTGTTTTTATCATTGATTTCCCTCTGCCGCTTGTTAAGTCCCTTAACCGGAAATTCCATGGGATATTAATAATTGCTAATAAAGATATTTGGAAGTCTGTCGAAACAATCAATTACATTCAAATATTGAGAAAATTCTGTCGTTAATTGTCACAACGTGACTTAAAAACTTTAATTGATGACGTGCACATGTGATAAAGAGTTCCTGATTGAATGTGTTTTACCATTCTCTTCCCTATGCTACGTGTTAAATTCCTTAATGCGAAATACCTTCGAATATTAATATTATTTGCTAATGAAAAAATTTGGAAATCTGTAGACACAATCAATTAAAATCAAATATTAAGAAAATGCTTGTGTTGATTTTCACGACGTGGATCAATGATGTCAATTGATGACGTCAACATTTGATACAATTTTCTTATTGAATGTGTTTCTACCATTATTTTCCCTGTGTCGCCTGTTAAATTGCTTAACGCGAAGTACCATGGAAAATTAATACTTGCTAATGAAGAAATTTGGAAATCTGTAGATTCAATCAATTAAAATCAAATATTAAAAAAATATTCGTGTTGATTTTCACAACGTGGAGCAATGATTTCAATTGATGACATCAACATATGATACAATTTTCTTATTGAATGTTTTTCTACCATTATTTTCCCTGTGTCGCCTGTTAAATTGCTTAACGCGAAGTACCATGGGAAATTAATAATTGTTAATAAAGATATTTGGAAAAGGTTTTTGCTGATTTTTATAACGTAGGTTTATTTTAATCGATAATATAAACATGTGATATAAATGCATATAATTCCTAGTTGAATATGTTTTTAATCATACTTTTCCCTGTGCCGCTCGTTAAATCGCTTAACGAGAAGTTAATACTAGACGGATTGCAAACAGACAAACTATCTGTATTATAATACAGACATTTTCGTGCCGCTTCTATACCTTATTTGCATAGTGAGATGACGTGTTTATCAAATATGTTATATTGAAGTTCATTTATCATATCCTCGAGAATCGAAACTAAATTAAAATCACAAATAGGGTATTTTAAGAGGGAAAGAAAAACTAGTCTTGTACTACACTAAAAGAAATTAATTTATGTTGCCGGTGAGTAATTATTAGTAGTAGTAGACGTGACAAAGAAATGTCATTTGATGGCAATGACTTTTAAAAATCAAAACATTGAAAGGCAACTAAAAGCACTTAATTAACTTGGAATCTTAGATTGTTAACCAGCATAATAGAAACATGACATCATTTATAGCACCTTTAAAGCGAAAACCGCTATTTACAAAATTATAATGAAGAACTTAGTTCCTTATAGCTGTTTCAATGCGATTGTTAAAAAGTGCATAGTTAAAGCAATTATGCAAATGCAGCACCTAACACTTAAAATTTTCTAAAATATGAAGTAAGCATTTAAAACTGTATAATTAGTAACACTGTTTTAAAGAACAGAGGTTTGTCACATTCCACAAAATTTGGGATAGTGTGATTTGTAAGCTATAACAAAAGTTAACTCATCTAAAGCGGAAATATAACCTTCGGATTACATTATTATTAAACTTAATAAACTATGAGACACTTAATTAAAAAAGCATTTTCCCACATAGCTATTTCAACAATGAAATTTTACACAGAGAAGGTTTTAAACACCTGCAACAAAAATAAATCGATTGAAAGAGAACCAAAACGTATAATATAACTCATTTAGCAGTAATTTTGCCGTTTCTCATACATTTGCTGCTATCTATTCTATACTATAACACTTTGGCGATAAATATTGTGTTAAAATTTCATTCCTGTAACTGAAATAGCTCGTAGTATTCAATTTTAATCAAATTACAAAGTATTTACTATTTTGTAACAGCTATAACCAAATCTAAAGCTGTATCAACATATATATGCCAACTCATCAATATAAAAATAGTGACAATAAACATTTTATATTATAAAAAGGAAGGAAAGTTCAAAATCGGATTTTGCTGGGCTAATAACCACTATTTCGGTTGGAATATGGATGTCATACACTACGTAAAATTAACAAATTAGAAACATTTTTATCGTTGTGTACAATAGTAATTTAGAAATATTGAACGGTATCTTAATGGATGCATCCGGTATTATATATGGTATAAAGTAAATCCTATTTTACAGAGAAGTAAAAACATTTTATTTGCCTCGTACCTGGTTTTTATTTATTTTTTTTAATTCAACAATTTACATAACACAAGCAAAGGTTTTTGAAAAATGAAATACTAAAAAATAAGTATATTAGTCAAATACCAGGGAGTATACGATAGTTTTTTGCTCTATATAGAAAAGTTATTTAATTGTGGTTTTTCACATTATTGACGTTAAGGGGCTACTGAAGTGGCTCAAAATAAGGTAAAATTTGAGTTTCTTTTTGTTACCGTAGCGTTATCTTTCCACTTAAGGGGTTCTTAACTAGTAGACAACATATCCAAGATTGAACTAAATGAATGCATTGGTGACAAAATCGTCACCAGCATCATCAACTACAAGATTTAGGCCATTTGGCCTGTTCCGGCTCTTCATACATTCTATCTTTTCATAGGCCTTCCGACGTTTCTTTTTCCCCTGATAATAAAAATTGTTAGAAATAGTGCAAAATATCTTAAATTCAACCTGCACTTATGGTATACGTGGACTTAATTTAGAGACATATTTTCACCTTATTATAAACTACCATCCTCTAAGAGTACAACCCCAATATCTAGATTTATCTAATTTTCTTAACATCGAACAGTACCAGTATATTTTGTCGTATATCAAACGTATTGTTTTTTTATATTGGCTGCAGTTAATTTTTCAGACCTTTTAAAACCCAGGAGAAACAAGCTTTAAATATATTAGTTTGTCAATGTGAAACGTTACATTTAATTTTTAATTGCCAGGTAGAATGCCCTTAAGGATGGTATATATTATTTGTAAGCCGAAACGTGTTTAATAAAGGATGTGGAGCAAACATTCGAAATTTTAATTTTTTGAGAAATACCGAATCCGCTAGTAAAATGGATCATTTGTTTATGTTTCAAGAATGAATAGGTAATTAAAAATGGTAGAATTTTTCAGAAACGAATTTTTATTGCCACGCTCAAAAAGTTTTAAATTCCTGCACGTGCTTTGGAAGCACGGAGATGAATTTCCCGACAAGCTACACGTATTTAATGATCGGAACACATCACGTACAAATCAATACAGAATCGATACAAGCAATGAAATAAAACTAAAACATAAGATATCTACATACAAAGCTGTGCATAAGTCAACGAGAGACAAAAAATGCAAATTATGTCTTGTCACAGTACAAGCGCTGCTGGGATACCTAAAAGGCCATTCTAGGACGAAGCTCGATTCAGAATCCTGAGCTTTGTCCCGCTAATATTATAATTAAAGCGAGGACACTTTGACGGCCCGCTGTGGTAGTAAAGCTGTCACTTAAAGTTTATGCGAGCAAAACTTGCAAGTACTACCTATAACGCTAGCTTAGCTGTCCATCAGAACTATGTGTGCTCTTGCAGGACTCACCGAGGTTAATTTACCTTCAGCTGATGGGACTGCAAGATATACCTAGTCATATTGTAACTTATTATCGGTTTTTTGAGGACTTCGCTCGTTTTTATTATCATCGTGATGGATACTATTTTGTCATGTTGGGCGTGCTACGTGCGTGCTAAATCAGGCGAACGAAACTTAGAATTAACGCCGGAAAGTTCAGTTATACTGAAACAAGAAACCGTTAATTTAATATTGGTCGTATTTTAGCAATTGTTCGAAATTCCTAAGCATTGGTTTTGTTTCAGGCTCTGGCTAAGCTAGAACTCCAACTCGTGCAAAGAAGTGTTAAGCAACAAAAAATAATATACTGTGTGGTCAGATGCATGCATGTTCAGCTAAAAAAACGCACCTTGCAATTACTGTCAGAAATTTCCACTTACAAAATGAAAAAATTACAACAAGAAGTTCGCAAATCGTATACTTTTTAAATATCACAAACGGCTCTACGTACTATAAAATATTTTTTTAACTTACAGTAATAACAAATAAAACTGATTAATATGCGGAAATTATGATTTATATGATTAATTTCCATAACCAACTACAAATAGGGAAATTTTTAATTGCAAGGAATAAATTAATAGTAAAGCTAGCGCAAAATATGTAGGAATAAACAATTACACTTCTACCTGAATATATTTACTTCTCCTTAACATAAGTGTGTGTGTGTGTGTGTGTAAAAGAAGGTGATCGAAAGATAATGGCGAAAGAGGGGGAGAAAAAGAGAGATTGGAGAGAGAGAAGGGGGAGAAACTACTGATGCGATCTAGAATTGTATTAAGACTTTCTGCAAACTATAAGTTCTTGAAGAAAATCCGAAAGCGAAGGTTAAATATTTCTTTGGTATCAAAAAATCTGTAATTTTTTTAATCGGGTAGTATTTTCTGTAGAACATTCTAGTTACAAAAATAAAACTGCTTCGATTTTTGACAATTCTGAATTTAACGCCTTTTTACTCAAAAACCGTTAATCCAGTTGACTTAAACTTCAGTTGTTTAATAGGTCTTCTTCGTCAGAATGACAATTTTACATTCAATAAATAAGATGTAAAAGAAAGCCCTTCCAAAACCTTGGCAATTTTCAAACAGATATTTCTCTCTATTTATACATTAAACTGTTCAATTGTTCCTAAGTGTTATAAAATAAAACTGCTTCGATTTTTGACAATTCTGAATTTTACGCCTTTTTACTCAAAAACCGTTAATCCAGTTGACTTAAACTTCAGTTGTTTAATAGGTCTTCTTCGTCAGAATGACAATTTTACATTCAATAAATAAGATGTAAAAGGAAGCCCTTCCAAAACCTTGGCAATTTTCAAACACATATTTCTCTCTATTTATACATTAAGGTATCGCCTGTTCTTCCATTCGCTCAACATGTTCTTTCTATTTATTTCTGTATTCTTTTATTATCTCGTTAACACTGCGCACTCCTAGTTCTGTTCTTATATCTGTGTTCCTTTTCCTGTCGATTCGCGTATATCCTGCTACTCTTCTCAGGAATCGCATTTCTGATGTTTATATTCTCTGTTCGTTTGCTCTGGTAATTGTCCAGTTCTCACTTCCATATGTACCGCACGGGATTGCCATTGTTTTGTAAAATTTTATCAAAGTATCTTTTCTGACCTTATTTCTTAATATTCTGTATATTGTGCCATTTATGTAGTTAAATTTGCCTATCTTATGGTGTATATCCATCTCGTGTTGATACGATACTATGGATCCAAGAAAATTAACTGCTGATACTTGTTCTGTTGTGTGGTCGTTAATTACTATTTTAGATCTAATTGCTTCGAGTCCTATTTAAAATATAAATAATATTTTATTCGAAACGGTTGTTTATTTATTTTTGCTAAAATGCTGCCGATGATAATGTCGATTGCTACGCAGAACAACATCCAGCATCTCATAATACTTCCAGTGTTTCTAACACAAATTGCTTTTGACCATATTTGCAACACTCAAATACCTCTAAAATGTTCCTTCGGAATTTTAATTATGGGGATCGGATATATTGAATTCTACCGGATAGGTTTTTGAAATCGAATTTGCGTACACCTAAAATGTAGTAGTAAAATAACCGAAAGTGGAATATATAATCGCCGGCGTTAGCATTCCGATATCTGATTTTCAAATAAACCGCATTTTTAATTGCCCAAGGCCTGGATGGTAACATAGAAAGGGAATGCCATACATCAGAGCAAAAAATTGCACGATTATACTACTCCTTCGGTTCTGAATACACATCCGATCGTTATTTGAAACGCGACTTATTTTAGAGCTTATGAGTGTGTTGGGCAAATGTGCTCTAAAGATAAACCATGTATACACTAAAATATATCGCAAGATACTCCAATATATGCAAGAAATGTGCAATAACCTGCTGATATATGTATATTTCAGAACAATATATTTAATAATATGAAAAATCGAATAAATATTTTTTCTTCTGCCAGCAATCATATTAGAATTATTGTTTGTAGGTATGCTTTTAATTGGCTTACAACAAATCAATAAAAACTATGAATGTACTATATTTAGAAACACTTACTGCATGTCAAAAAAATTAACAGAAATATAATTAATAAATAAAATTGAATGTAAAACATTTACAGATTTCTTATTTATATATAAATAATAACTACTTTTCAATTGTGTCAACCCCAAAACCCAAGTCGCTTGCCAATATAATCGTTAATATTTTTTCTAGATGTTAAAGTTAACAAATCGTAATCCTTCTGAATTAAATTGTTAATTTTAGTGTAAACTTCTTTATCGATTATACTTTTATTTGTATGAAGAAAATGAAGGATTTCACACTGATATCAAAGTTTCTGTAAGAAGCAAATCACTTACTTCAAATTAATTAATAATATTTGGAATATCAGAAAAATATAATCGTTTAGGATTATAGCTAAATCTAAATTCTTTCAATAATTTTTTGTGGTCAGTTTTAGTCTGGTGGTAATTCAGTTGACAGAGCGCTCGTTTTCTGAGCAAAACATCGAATATGGATTGGATTCGACTCACTAGTGTTACCATGTTGCATAAAAAGATCTTGTGTTACAACCCACCACACACAATTCCCCAATCCGTTTGGTAACTGTGGGATATTAATACTAGAAAACGTATCTGGAATTCCTGTTGGCCGGATTCGACCGTATACTGTAGATCCCTCGTGTGTCTCCCCTAGTGCTGAGGAGAAGCACGTGGAAGAGAAGGGGCCGGTGTGAGACGAAGAGTGTCGACGAACGAACACTCTGTATATCTCTTATTTCTACAAATTTTTATGACAATTTCCACTATCTTCTTACACTTTTAAGTTAATACTACTAACTAATTATTCAAAATCAAATAAAAGATAGAACTGGAACTATCAACTTTGGAAATTTAAATTTCGAAACTGCACATAAATAACTTTTGAAACGGATTCTATAGCTAGGTATATATGGAGGTGCAAGTAAATCGGTAATTCAGAAACCCCACAGACCATAAAATTACTGTAATTCATAAATAAAATTTACAAATAAATTTTAAATACCTAAGTAATAACCAAGAATAGACTTTGGATAATTTTAATTTCAAAGTAGTTGTCTTCTATTAAATAATTTTTGAATGTGAAATTTTTAAGGTTTTGCCTAAAATAGTAAAAATAAGTTTGAAAGAGGAAAGGTTTTCAAAATTATATTTACTGGAATCTTAAAGACAGAAGCCAAGATTAGCGTATGCAGAAACTTACATAGGATTCTTATGGCAAATGCAGCATCTTTTTCAGTTCTACGCCCAGTATACAGTATTAAGTTTAAAAGAAATTTATTGCAAGAAATTCCGCATGAAAAACAAATATTTAAATCCTTGCTAAAAGAAAAAATAAAATATGCATGTTCATGCTCCTATGCATTAACCTTGTAATATATGCAAAATATACAATGCAGGATTTATGTTTTATACATGCTAAAATTACTTGCATGTGCTCAGTAGAAAACAATATGCAAATATTCATTTCCTTAACTCTATCAGCAAACCTATATAACAAATTACCGCATTAGAAAACAATTCAAAAATTCACATACATGAATGAATTTGATATTATTCATTACTTTCTGCTGATTCGGTAGAATAGAAAAGTAATTAATAAAAGTAAGAGAAACAGGCTCAAAAAACAATTAAAAGTCTTCATGGGAGACCTAGTATTAGGATATCCGTTTTGTTCTGAATACCGAATAAAGCAGGAACGGCATAGAGAGATTTGATAATTTGATATATGAATCCCCTCGTAATTTCATAATGAATATCTTTTCAGTGGAGTAAATACTGGATGAACCATAGCACTGGCAAGGTGTTTATGTAACCCGATACATGATAAACTAACTTTTAATTATTTAGCAGGCCTGGTCTTGAATAATTTTGCAGTTGCTTAGCCGTACAGAAAAGTAATTAATAAAAATAGTAGATAATTTTATAAAATGGTCCGAAAAGCAATTAAGAATCTTCATGGGAGACAGTTATAACAAACTGAATACTTCAATACAACAGCTCACAACAAACATGGAGTTGTTCCATTCTATTCTGATGGCTGTTGCACGTCTATGATAGAAAAGGGCGGGAAGAGTAATTTACCTATGGCTCGGCCTGTGTGGATGTGATTATAATATAAACGAAAAGCCATAAAACTCATTAGTGTGTTGGATAATTGATGAGCGCGAGACTGTCTGCCGTAGACGGGCGGCCCTCCTCCGAGTCAGGGTTGCGCCCGTTCGTCTCCGCGTACAGACACCAGGAGATTGCAAAAACTGCGCTACGCATTAATCCATCTTCTAAACAAATAAGCAAGAGAAACCGCTAGAAAATCTGAAATTACAAATTACTTGCCTTCGGCTTGCACATGACTCGCAAATACACACCGTAAAAAATTTCAAAAGTTAATTTTGTTCACGGTTTTTGCAAAATTAAAATAACGGTTACGGTTTTCGGTGAAGAAAAGGAACTGTAATGTCATCCTCCGTTTTGCTCTTTTTTGCAACTAGCAGGCATTGTCAACATTCTTGGCATTGCACTTCTTACCTAAGCCTCCAGAATCCCGTGCATAATGCTCGTGGCAAAACAGATTTACTACTGCAGCTTCCAAATCTAATAACTCTCGGTTCAATTCAAGAAAGGGAGAAGCTTTCTTACTTACATTTTTCACATATCATCGAAAACAAGATCAAATAAAGTTATACGAATCAGTTTAACAGTAGAAGTGCGTTATGGTTGTACTCATCCATACTCTATATTAATTTTATCCATATTTTGTACGGTGTGCTCATAGTATTATCCACATATGTATGTTCATATACCTACTTGGTTTCAATAAATGTGTACATATTTCCTTATACATATTTACAGTATTATTATTATTATATCTTTTATGAACTCCATCCTATCTAATAATTTTCAGTTCTCTTCTCCCTTTACTGCCTTACATCTTCTAGATATCATCAAAATTAAGATTAAATAATGTTCTACGAATCAGTTGCCACTCTTGCATATTCTATATGAATTTTCTCCATATTTTGTATGGTAGACCCATAGTAATGTACACACAAATGCTTTCCCATATATCTGCATACTTTCAATAAAATTGTACATA
>JABXWE010050931.1:0-18197 GCA_014611495.1 Limonius californicus | reverse complement strand
TTATACAACGAATAAAATTACTTTATCAAAAATAATAAAAGTAAAATAATGTAGCAGATATTGCAAGAAACAGTTCCTAGTTCCCCCACTTGAGACGCCCCTGGTGCACATATTACAACGAAACTAGGCTCTAATTTATAACCTCCATTACCAATTACGTACAGAAAAGTGATCGGACAAGTCTCTCTTTAGAACTCTGTAATTCCCTAACGAAACACTGTCGGACAAAAGCTTGTATGAACTGTTTTTCTTATTTGGGTGTGGACAAGACGCTCCCAACGTTTAATAAACTGATCAGGACCACTCTGTATATTGAACTTTAAAATATGCTCAGTTTCATAAGAAAGGCATCCATTAAAAATAAAGCTACGTGTTTGAAAATTTGCTAAAAACGTGTTGCTTAGAAATAAAACAATATCTAGTGAAGATTAATTAGTTGTTTCGAGATTTTGTGACAGAATTAATGTTTTAAAATGCTTCCAGTAAGACAATGTAGAAATTTTAACCATATTTCCGATTTTGATAGAGGTCAAATTATTGGCATGAAAGAAGCTGGACTTTCTTTTCGTGTAATTGGAAGAAAAGGTAAATGGGGACCACACTACAGTTGCACGAATATGGTCTGCTTGGTCACAAGAAGGCATTCAGGGACATCGTCCAGCTGATAGACCTCCACATAGCAGCAATGTTCGTGAAAATCGACTTCTTCGAAGAATGGCTACACGAGACCGCTTTCAAACAACAAGGTCTGTTGCTGTAGGCTGGATGCGGGCTCTTCGCCGCCACGTGTCAATGGCAACAATTTACAGAAGAATCTCTTCTTTTGGACTGCGATCCTACCGTCCTTTCCAACGGCTCCCTTTAGCTGCACATCACAAGGCTGTTAGGCTTGCTTCGTGTCAAGAGCTGCAGCATTGGATTCAGCAATGGAACGACATTGTCTACAGTAACGAATCAAGATTTTGTTTGTGGGCAAATGACGGCCGTAGGAAGGTAGTCGATATCGAGGAGAAAGACTTAATCCAGAGTTTGTTGAAAGACGTCATACAGCTTTAACACCTGGAGTTATGGTTTGGAGTGCAATTTGTGTCTGTAGAAGACCAACCGGTGTTAGTCCCATTCATGCAGACGTTGCCAAACACACACTGCAAATATTATCAGAACGAATGTTGCCCTGGCCTGCACGATCACCAGACTTATAGTCGATCGAACATCTGTGGGACATGATGGGCCGGCGACTAAGATTATTGTCAAGAGCTCCTAACAACTTAGACGAGCTGAGACACCAACTTGAGGTTATCTGGAACGAGTTACCCCAGGGGAACATAGACCAGAAAGTATGCCACGACGAGTAAATTCTTGCATTGCTGTTCATGGCGATGTTACACATTATTAATTTTAGTTTCGTTGTTGTTATTGTCTTCTTGTAATTGTTAATCCTTTTTATGAAAACCGGATCATTTCATACGCAATAATGAAACATTAGTTTAGCAAAGTTTCAAACTCGTAGCTTTATGTTTAATGGGTGGCGCATTTCATATGAAACGAAGTGTATATACTGGTTATTGATCTCTATTTTTAGTAATAAAAGTATTCCTTGTTCTGCGTCAAATTTGTTTTACTATATTCTAACCATTTCAGGTTCAGTCTTTGTCTACAAAACGGTTTTCTCTTCGCATATTTTTATTTATTCCAGAACGATTGTATAATGTACTGTCTCTATTATTTTATTAATAATTCTGATTTTCGCGGAGTTAGGAATTTTGATCTTACATCCAAATCTATGAAACAGTTATTAGGTATGGTTAACCCGGCAATAATTGCTGCCGCAATAATGACATGGGTACCTTATGTAAGTAATTCTGGAATATTAGATACAGTTCACAGAAGACAGATTAATTTGCAAAACTTTTGGCCATATATCGATATCGATACATTTTGGTTGTTTGTATTACTTTTGTGTCTACTATTAACAAGTGCAAAAAGCTGTATAGCAATTCTCATTCGCGCACTGTATGTAACAACCCACTACACGGTTACTACTATAACTAACTATATAACAAAGACGGTTTAAACCAGATGTTTGCGAGCTATTGCTGGCATTTGTTGTGTGCCTCATTAGAAATACTTCACCCAAAATTTTTCCAAGCGAACAATGTAAACAAAACGTTTTAAAAATGTGATATGAGGAATAGTTAATTAAGTTAGAAGTTTATTGAATTTTTAGCGTTTTAAAACGCATATTTCTAGTAAAATCTCAATGTTGAAAATTTTCGCGATTACAACGCAATATGGAAAAGTAAGAAAAACTATACGGGCTCTATAACAACAAACGTAAACATTATTATGATGACTTAAATTTCTATTAAAATCGAGTGCCGATCAGCTTGCTTCTAATATTTTTACCATGCATAGATTACCGATTCAGCTAGTTTACTTTTAAGTAACTCAATATAGAACGCTTTTACTGTTACTTATTATTACGACTTCTACCGCTCAAATTTTATTTACATAACCAAGCATCTTTCAGAAGATAATAACTTAATAATTAGCATTTATTACTCACCATATGGAAGACAAACCACAACACAGTGATTATATAGGCGTCAACCGCTTGTTTTCCGTCGAATTTAATAAACCCCGTCAGAATCATGTTGACGTTTTGCAGTATTGCAAGTGCTACGCTCACATAAAGAAATAACATTTGCCATCCAAATATTTTGTTGAACAACTTCACAACCTTACTCAACTGGTTAAAAACTTTTTTGGCGTTTTGGATATCTTCGATTACAGTTTTCTGTTGCGTGTCATATGTTATGTCAGGATCATTATAACTGTTAAAGTTCGACTTCCTTATGTAATCTTGAACAAGGTTGCTCAAATGATCTGTGAATATCTTGAATCTCAATTTTAAATGGAAGCCCAAAGTATATATCAAGTGCACAGTTATTAGGATAAAATAATCTTCTACTTCTTTTAATAAGTATAGAAAAAATATGTCTATACCATCAACATTTATCGTTTTACAGGCGTTGTAGACCACAAAGCTAATGTACAAAAAATGCAGCAGAAATAGCCTAGAGGAAAATGCATTACAGGTTTTATATGGATCTGAATTGATTTCTAAAGTCTGATCCACATTGTATAGGAGTTTTACAAACGATTTGAAATTTAGAATATTAAAGAAGGCTGAAATGTTAGCTGCAATTATGAGTGCAGTTGAAACAGTAAAAGATAAACCGTAAATAGCTAAAGTTGGAAATCTCGCATAGTTAAGTCCCATAACAAAATATTGTAACGTAATGACATATGCACATAGTATAATTGATGTGACCATGCCATTATATATTCTATACAAAATTATTTGAACACCACTACTCAACTTATTAGGTGGTAATAAAGCAAAAAGAACTGCTGTTATATTCAGAGACTTCATGAACTGAATGTTTTGCCCTCTTGTCAAATCGTGTTTATATTTGTCCGACATGATTTCAGAAATTACTTTTTTGTCTTATAACGAATTCTAATAATAAATTACTTTTCGAAGTTTACAAGTGGCTCTCTACCGTAAAACGTTTCACGACGGACTTTAACCAACTGTGTAATATTCCTAGCAGCGGTAGAGTAAGTAAACATAAAGCTTTTTTGAATCCATTTAAATACAGTGTGTTTAACAAAATGTACAATAATGATTATTTACAGAAAGCGGGCATAATGTCTTAGTATAACATGTAAGATAATTATTTGATAGATATTAAAGTATCAGTTTAGATATTTTCACTATAGAACCCAAAATGTGTGTATGTGATTGCATAAATTAACTTGGCAATGGTCTTTTGAATCTGGCAAAAGTAAGTGTTAATTACTTGGTAAACCTGGACGCTGTCTAGCTATCACTACATTGGAGTTTCTGGTTCTTATCGAAAAAGGTCACCCTGTGTAATACAAATATGGCAGTTCGTAGAACGGAGGTGGGATACTTTAAAATATTCTTCAATGCACGTACCCAACAGTTTTCTGCACATTAGAAACATGATTTCAGATGGCACGACCGTAGATTATAAAAAATTCAGACCCTCAAAAGTTATATTAAGCAGGCAAACGTGGTTAGTATCCGCCTTTAAAAGATTTTAAACTTAGTTCTAGGTTGGAAGCTAGTTTGTGTATATTACAGCGTGAGACCAATAAAATCCCAAGTCAAAGACACCCTTAGAATTTTAAAGTCTTGTCTTAGATTAATCTGTAATATAAAAATGTAAACATTACAAATATATTTAACTGTCATACATAAATAATTAGCAGATTACATTTCAAATTTTATTATGCTATTTATTTAATTAATTAACAGAAGTTTAAAGTTAACACTATCAGCCAGTGTTTGTTTATACTTTTAGTTAGCTATATTCAATGTTACATTGCCGTCTCAAGTATTCTGTGGTCCTGTGGTCGAAGTAGTGAGGTTATGCAGTTATAGGCTATGTAAATATACGATTTTTTGAAATAAAATTGTTGCCAACAAATTTACAGAAAAAAATAAACAAAGGATTTTACAGACGATGTTGAAAATGTTGACCACTGATTTCTAACATGAATGCATTCTTCTCTTAAGATGTTGAAACACATTCACCAGAGTGTTAGGGGTAAGTTCGTTTAACTTCTGTGAAATAGCATTTTGTAAATATATATTCTATGGTCTATTACTAAAAATATTGTATTTTATATAAGGGAATTGACAGAAATCTGCAACTTTAAGATCGGATGGCCTTGGTGGAAACATGTGGCTGCTAATTAACCGATCATTATAAAATTCTTGTAAAATTGTATGACACGATTAGCAGTATGTGCTGTAGTATTCTCCTGCTGGATGTAACCATTTCTAATTTCATCATTATGAACTTCATTGAAAAGAGGGGTTAAGATATTCAGAATATAATAACCGGCAGTTAGATTCTCTGTAAAAAACTTGTAAATTCGTCTTCTTGAAACAGGGACACATAAACCGAAAATCTGTGGTTGTGACGCCGCTTCCTCAACTATTTGCCGGGTATTTGTTACCCACATTCTCATAATTTGGGTGTTAGATACCCACTGATGTGAAACCAAGCTTCACTTCTGGTCGGCTTAGAAGGAGTTACTTCCATGATATCCCTATCATTATGAATAACGTCTGTAGTTCTGTTACAGGTCCTTCTGATCTCTTTTTCCTTTCAGCGCTTCCTTTCAGCGGAGCCCCACTTTCTCTCAAATTATTATTCACCTCACACCCCTCATTCGGAGAAAGCCATTGAAATCCTGTGAAACAGGTTTGAAATGAATATGGCTATTCATCGTTTTCATTCTTTGTACTATTAAATAAGATTCTAGTATGAAAATAGTATGTTACACTGTTACCATCTTCAACTTTACAATATTCTAATATGTTATTGTAATTACTTTTGCTGTAAAGAAGTTGGTTAACTGGGACACTGGGGTAACTGGGCCATGGGTCTGTATATTTTTTTCCAATGAATTCAAACAACGCGCCTACTGGGTATGTGTAGGTCCCCCACTTCTTCTGTATCAAGCAATATCGTAGCTGCCGGGATTTTTGTGTCCACGAAATACTGGAGATTTAGGTGTATTTTAGTGTTATAGTAAACAACGAACTAGCCCACCTTATCTGATAAACAACTGTAAGTATAATTTTGTGTATTTTTAAAATTAATTATGTCTTGGCATTAGATAAAGTATGTTTTAAGATTATACGCATGGCAATTAGAGGTTAAGTTTGTTTACCAAAGTTTTAGATGTTGGGTCCCAGTTACCCTGTACATTATTGAGCTACGGGGTAACTGGAACCTACTGCGCCGGGGAACTGGACCATAGTTTCCAGTTCCCCAATATCAAGTTCCAGTTACATCACATTAATGGGACAAGTAACCTAGTCATTTTTATTTTCCGAAATATGATTCGAAACTATAAGACTCGAACCAACAAAGGTGCCCATCGTTGTGATTATAGTAAAGATTCCCTAACTAAAGTGGTTGAGGATGTGAAGAACTGCAACTGCAGAATTATTGAAAAAAAGAAAGAGGAGGAAGAAGAGAAAAAGATAAAATAAGAACGAAAGAAGATAAAAGCAGAAAATAAAAAGAAGAATATCCCGAAAATTATGAAAAAAGAGAAGGGTAAAACAAAACAAAATAAGGATGGGAGTAGTTCTGATTCTGATTCTGCGATGAGCTATATTCAGGAAGAGTATTAACAGTGACTAGTAAAAAAATAGAAATCTCTCATATGGAAAAAAGTGGACTGTTTGCCTGGCGCTGACCTACAAAGCTTTATATTCTCATTTATGCGGAGCCTGAAATCATTCAGATAATCCACGAACCACAACTTAAAAATAAGAGGAGATGTTTTGTTGTATGCGAAATACAGAAATATAGTGCATATAAATAAAGAATTAATTAATTTTGATACCTATATTTAAATTATTATTTATAATAAGACCAATAAGAAAATGTGATTTTAGTTAAGTTCATTGTTTTAGTTTAAGATTATTATTTCAATGAGTTTTTCAATAAATATATTTTTGAAGTCAACCACTTGTTCAATACATCTACTGCATATCCCAGTTTTTATCATCTTAGAAAAACCATATTATTAAATATATTAAAGGTGTGTCCCAGTTACCTTAGGATACTCAGAAAGCTTTTCAGTTATAAAATCATACTGGTTGCTCCAGTTGCCCTAAAATACTGGGGAACTGGGACACCTGGCAAAAATAAATAAAAAAATGTTATATTTTAATTTTATTTTTATTGATGGAATCGATAGTTAGAATTTGACCACTTTTGTTTCCCAAAGCAGACTGGTAGAAGTTAATAATCAACTGAGCTATTTAAAATCTGATTATAGAGTTGTAAAAATAGGGTCCAGTGAACCAACTTGACCTTAATCAATTAAGTAAATACATAACCTAATAAAATTTGATATATAAACTGTCAATTATTAATATACGGCAGTTAAAAATATTTATAAAGTTTACATCTTTTTAACGGACCTGGATATTTAGATTCAATAAGGACATTCCTTGGATAATAAGAAAATATTTTTTTGTAAACACAGAGTGATCCCATAAAAACAGCTTTTTAATATAAGAAATAAATCCTTATAATTAAAAAACATCTAAAAATGAGATGCATACAAGTCTATAAAGCCATTCAAGCTGCAATTTTTGCATAACACGAAAGCCTTTAAGAAACTTATACAGAGATTGTAATTGTTGTAGAGGTTAAGTAATATATTTTATGTTCTAGATTAATAAAATCAGAATTAACAAATAAGAGTGTCTACTGAACAATACAATAATAATTACGAAATATTTGTAGTAAATTACCTATAGGGAAATTTTCTGTCTGAAGTAAATACAAGAGTTTTGTGTTCCATAGCTGTTTATTATCTAAAATTTTGTTGATCATACTGTGTAAACTAAAAAGAGAAATAAATACTGTAAAAATAAATGGCTGGCGTAGGTGCTACGACCTATTTTCCTTTCGTGGAAAATGCACATTCATTTTTTTTTACTTCTTCTGTTTTTAGAACACAGCTTAAAAATCAAAAGATAAATATTTTAGTAAGTTGGGTAAAAAATTTTCCATTTGTAGCATCAATAGTGCTATAAGTGACGCAGTAATTAGTGCAACCGTTTTAAAATCCGTAACGCTTAAAATGTGGAAACTTGACGTCATCTCTGCCCGAACCGGACAGATAGCTGTTTACGTGATAGCATAAAGATATAATTACGTATGTGTATGGCAATATATCCCATATTTTACCAAAGGTAGAAAAAATACAAAGAATTCGATTTCAACCATTTATTGCCATTAGTTTAGCACTGGTAAATACAGCTTCATTACAAAAATTTTTATTTTTACACTAGTTTTCGCGTTTTCGCACCATTGGTAAAATACATTAAAATATATTAGTACCTATTTTGAATGATACGGCTCGAAACGATCATTGTGGAGATGCACATTACACCTCTTACATAGAAATATAGTGGGAGTATGGCAAACTACACCGCCACATAACTTTTTGTCTGCTTTCGTAATCACCTGCCCAATGTCGTCTAGACTAGACGAAGTTCCCTGGGAAATCGCGAAGTGGCGGGTTTCGCTCTGTTATTGTACATTTTCAGCAGTCAAAGGGCTATATATAAGATTTAAATTCCAGCTGCCCAAAGGTTTTAGAATTTACTATATTGTACAGTTTTCAAGCATTCAGAACAACACTGTCTATTGTACTGACAGAGGCCACCACCTCTTTTTACCGTTGACTCCTATTCGGTAGTTGGCGACTCCATTGTCGTATAAATCTACACCTCCTATGTGTTGGTTGTACATTTTTATTAGGTTTGCTTGATTGATTGATTCATCTCTTTCTTTTACTTTCTGTTGTACCCTTTGGTAGAAGATTGTGATTCAGAGCTGAATTGGTTACTAATTGCAGATACCACAGAGTTATCATTCCATTTGACCAAAAAAATGCGAGTTACTTCATCATAAACAGAGTCGTGTGTTCCTCTCTCCTTTCTTGAAATGTCCAATGGACAATTATTTGTTATTTTCGTGGATAGTTCCAGTAGCACAAAACCCTTTCTCAGAGAGTCTAACAAAAAATTTATATGAGGAGAAAAAGATATCGAAAAAAATTTGACGATTTTCAGGATTTTCGACTACTGATAACAAGTCAAAGCCCACTTGACCACCTAATTAATAGTAGATTTCTCTTTACTGGCTCCTGCATATGGCACAAACTTATACAGACATACTTCTGACGAGCACAGGTACCACAGCTTGAACCCAAACCTAACAGGCTTTCCATTTATAAAGGTCTTACAAGAATGCCTGACAAAATCAAAGAATGGGCGTAGTTTAGTGAATTTATCATTTGTATCCAATTATCTATTATCCAAATGTATATTTTATTGTAGAATCTATTTCTACTCATACAGTTTTCTACAATATGTAATCCCTTGGCTTCATCAGTGGACCAGTATAACTGTGTTTGGGGTAAAGTGTGATATCCGGAGATAATAAGTTTGCCGATAAATTTTAGTAAAGGGTACGGTCGAATTCAAAATCGTGACGATTGTTGTCTTGAGCATACTTCAGGGAAACAACAACATCTAACAGTTCGGCATCAAAAAACATAAAGAATAGATCCAAAAGCGATTTTCCTCCCAATTGATTTCTTATCTGTTCAACTTCACGATTGTCGTTAGCAACTGGTTGGGATTGTAACAAAATACTTCCCTTTTTCCATTCTGGAGGCTTCAAAGCAGAAATTTTGGAATTAGAAAACTTCCTTTTTTTCTCTGCTGGAGTTTCATCGTCTGATTCCTCATATAGGTTGTCGTCATTTATATGGAGTTCAAACGTTCCGGCAATATCAACGTTTGCAAAAGCCATTTCATTCAAGTTCGACAAGTCATAATCAATATCTTCTTCGTCGGTTAGTTCATCAACGTCGGGTGGAATATAAACCGCGTCAACTTCTAGAAAATTATTAAGTTGGCATTATAAAGAAATATCATAAATGTGTCTATAAACTTACGTTTTTCATTCGCTAATTCATCAACCATTTGTTCTAGAGCATCTTTTAGTTCTTTTTGAGCAAGAAACTTTTTTATTTTGATAGATAATTTCACAGGTAGCACTACACAGTAAAACTATACCTCTGCACAACTCAAGAAAACACCCTAAAGTAAAATAACAGATGACAAGTGCACACCTTGAACAAATATACACCTGCATAGACTTGCACTTTATGATTCATACATTTGACCAATGGTGCGTTTTCGAATCACCAAGATTCTTTGCAAAATTTTATTGTACATTTAAAAAATCCAACGGTAATTAAACATCTTCATCATTTTCTTTGTTATAATTACTAATCATTTTTAACAAAATTTTTAAAACAACCATTATGTTACATATTGGAATTACATAACCAAGTTACATTGCTGAAAACTACCATTATTGCCCGAATGTAGACAAGCATCTTTATACGAAAAATTGGAGAATTCTGTACTAAATGTATATATATCGTTGCTTCAACATCTTAAGAGTGACAACAGATGATTAAATTAAAACATAAAAAATTTCCAATGTCCTAAAAAAATTAATAAACTAAGTGGTGCATTAACGCATCATTGGCTAAAGATGGGATGTCTTAGTATATTCGCATTAATGAGTAATGTGGTAATGAGTACAGAACATCATAATTTCTTTAAATTAGCCTAGAACGTCACTTATTTCGTGTTGCAACAACAACAGCAACAACAGTGTTGGTCTAATGCGTTGACTATTTAATTTTTATGAAATTCAATATATGCTCGCTTACTAGAATCATATGAATTCCTAATATAGTAACGTAGTTTATTTTAGGCCAATAAATTAAAGAGCTTTTTTGCTACTTCTTCAAATCTAGCCTAAACGTTTTATCCATTGAATGAGCTTAATTATTATTTATGTTTGTTGCTCCCAAAAGGCATTCGTCCATTTTGAAACTATTTTAAATTATCTAAAAGCATTAACACGACCAACTTTGACTGTACTATTATTCAATGTCAACCTTAGAACACTTACGAATTGGTAAACTAACAGTACTTACCAAATGAAAAGTATTCCATAACAATGGCAAAAGTATATAGTCCAGGTTTGTACCCTGTCCAAAGTATCCTGTTAGTGCGAAAGTGACAGTTTTGAATACTTCCAAAATGATATTTGCAGAAAGAAATAAAATAGGCCATCCGAAGAACATATTAAACAATTTGACCATGTGTTTTATTCGACTAAAAGCTTTCGTTACATTTTGTATTTCTCTGCGTACCTCTCTGGCACATGATTCGGAATTATTAAATACGTGCTTAATCGGCGTGCTAATTTCATAGTTTGCCTTCACAGAAAACTTTGCTACAACGTCTTCTAATCGGTTTTTAAATGTTTTAAATCTGAATTTTAAGCAAGCGCAGTATTCATAAATTAAGAGGACTACTATTATCATGCAGTACAGCTGCATTAATCTAGGAAAGTGTGCAGAAAGTACTATCATACCATGTGCTGCTGTAATAGTGGAGGCAAAATAAGCAAGTATACAAATGAAGAATAAATGCACCAACAGTATCCTGATTAGAAATATCCAGGGAATCTTGATTGCTTTCTGTTTTATATTTAGACATTCATCAACCTTGCTGATGAGTTTCACATACAAATCGAAATGTTTGTTATGGAAAGATGATAAAACATTACAACATACCACAAATGCCATTGTAGCAGTATTACATAGAACAACAATAGCGACGGTAATATAGCCTGCAGAAGCAAATATTGGCACCACAAAATATAAACTAATTGAATATACACACACATTAAACAATGCCATAATTAGACAGTATGCTTTATATAGAATTAATAAATTGGATTTCATTTTTAGACTCTTAAGTGGCAATAGAGCTAAGAAAATGGCAATTCGGTATAATGGGTTTATTAAAGAGATATCTTGCACGTGAATAGTATTAATCATATCTTTTTCAACAATATACTCAAGGTATTCTGTAATACTAATAATATTTATGGAAATTTTGTTATTTATAGCAAATAGCACGATATTTATACCGGTTTGTCTAATTTGCTTTGACCAATGTGCTCAAAAACTGAACCCTAACAATCGTTTTCTATTTCATATTAGAATATATGAACAAGCGCTTGCATTATAAATAATTATGCGCGCACGCACTCGCAGGCATACGTGTTTACAGTTTAGTTAGTAATGTAACATGTAACAACAATACAAACGTACTGATAATCATTAAGAAAATTTCATTTATTATACTTACGGCCACTTTGAAATAGTGGAGAGCTTTTCACAAAATATAATGGTCGTACAAATAGATATAATGTGGGACTATCTATTGCTTCTGATTCTGCGCACAAGAAGTTTTACATGATTTTGTTTCGGTGCCAACTAGTTCAGTGTTCTTGCCTAAGAATATTTCTTCTGTCATACTGAGTAATTAAATTATGCAAAATTTCCAAAAAGATTATGTGTGGATACGTTAATGCAGAAACTGTTAAAGATATGCGCAATTCTGAGTAAGATATTATTTCAATATGCTTCCTTTCTTCCAAAAGCAGTTAACAATATGCAAATTTATCTTATGTGAAAAGCAAACTGTGACGAAAATACGTTTTGCAAAGCCCGCCCTAACACATTTCAGACCAAATAACGTTCACTACATAAACTTATAAACGTATGTGTTTGTATCTATTGAAGCGATGCAGTGACCGACTCTGATACGTACTTCATATTACCAAACCAACTTCTATGACGGTTATACAGGATGATTGTAAACATGGTCGAAAAACTGTGACCACGTATAGCTAAGGTTATTTAACCCCTACATCCCCTAGTAATATTTTTAAATTCGTCTTCAAAGTTTTCTTACTTCGTTTCGATAAAATTCAAATAACTTCTTTTTTCTTGTTACATTTTGATAATCTCCGTCGTTTTAGAGAGTCAATACTCCAAGCTTAACTACCAGTCAGAAAAATGTACAACGAGTGTGAAAGATGGATGAAATCTGATCCACAAGTGAAAACGTTGTTTACAAAATGTGTTAATGAGCTGTATTGTTACTCTATTTCGCGCATCGTTAGAATAAGGGGGGTGACGCCTGGGGGAAGGTCATTTTGTGTAAGAGAGTGTTGGTCGAGCTGCCGCGAAAGAGTGTCGTACGCCGCTCGTAACTGTTAAACTAAATTTTCCGTCGATGTGTCCTCAAATTTCACATTCGTGGTGATTTAGAATCGCGGCTTTCTAGCCGGATATAGCAAATGCGGAATCTGCGAGTACCGTTTTGGGGCTACTAATGTAAGGAACTCGTGGCTCTTAGAGTCGAGTTGTCTTTAGTGGATTAAATTGTATAATCTGAAAGCCCTGAGGCCCCATATTCTCCGGTGAGGAAGCTTTGCATTGGGGATTACGTTACTACAGTAGCTGCGTACGTCGAAAGGTCCGAAGTCAGAGCTACCGCTACTATCTCGATATCCATATTCAAATTCTGAAGTGAATGGTATCACTGACGTCAGTCTACATCTGTCGGCCGTTCCGGGCCCAACATTTTCCATTTGATCGCGCAGCTTCGCCGAAGCGAATCCCCTCTTTGCGTGCGGCGGAAAGCGACCTGGTGGAGGTTGTGGCCGTCATCCTTGAAGGAAGCTCCCGGAAGGTCGGAGTAAGTGACTCCTGTTCAATCTACCTTGAATTTGATTAATGGTGAGAAGCTGCTACTACAGCTAGCTTACCAAGGTTGTCATTTATGTAATTCGTGCAGTTTTGTTTATGATTACCAATATTAAAAGTTATATACCAGTGCTATTCGCCTTTGTTGTTGGTTTATAATATTTTATATGTCCCAGTTCACTTTTACCACTTTTACCGGTATCATCATTTCATACTATATTAAGATTGTTATTTATGCTGTGTTGTATGGGGTAATTTGGTACCGAATTCGGAAGGTTTATCTTGAATATATGATATATAATTATTGGTGCCTATTTGTGTGTTTTATTCTTATTAAAAGAACAGTCTGGACCCAACGAAAATTTGGTGGTCTGTCTCGTTGGGATTTTCTTATCTGCCTAGTAGTAGCGTGGACTATCTGGCGCCACGCACATCCCTCTTCGAGGACCCACGACCTTCTCCACTGGTCATCTAGCCGTTGCTACACCTGGGGACGTCCAGGCCCACATATAGTGTTCGGGGATTTTTAACCGTAACAGTATGTATTTAAATTATTATTTCTATTCCATAAATCTTTAGTTATTTAATTTTCAAAAGAATTGTTAATTTAACCCTAGGAACATCATAAAACCCATTGTAGCACGCCTATTATACAACATTTTTTGTACGATTCCAAATATTTATTTTGCGAATTAGAATTAAATTTTGTATAATTTGTAATTTTGGAGAGTTTACAAAATAGCATCCATGTCGTGGACGATAAAACAGTTAAAATAGTCGAATAAATCGATTATGTGTTCACTTAATTTCATTAGTAAAATAATTTTCTTTCTATTGCAGGTCATATATAAACAGACGTTTTTCATTTGATAGTTGAATGTCAGAAAGTGTCATTTATGACATGATCGTAGAAACACAAAGTTTCAACTCTAGCGTGTTAAATTTAATGCTATAAAAACAATATAATTACGTGGTTGATTCCTTATCGGCAGCGCCGAATACCTACACCAGTGACCAATAAATCTGTGTTCCTTACACACAAGATACTACTATAATTTCTAATGCTATGTATATTATATTTTTTAATTACATGTTATTATTTTAATCAAATCTACTTCAAGTTTCGGGCAAAGTTATAAATTGTCTAAATTGTAACAGTGTTTCTAGTAGCTTGCAGAAAAACTACCAATATCAATTTAGTAAGATACTAAATATAAGCAAATTCCAGAAACGTCTGCAATACTAATTTTCTACTAATTATGGAAGCACGCTTTCATCTGAAGTTTTAGAAAGTCTAGATACTTCGACAAGGGTAAACCAATAATACTGGAAGTACGTGATCACACCAAAATTAAACTTATTGTTTTTTTAATTAGTATGGTATCCAACTGCTATGCCTTATGACATTTTGTAGGGGTCACATACTGGGACACATGCTATGTAAATCCAGCAATCCTCTTTTGATTCAGATTTGTTGAGCCTGTTACAACTGTTACTGTTGATGGTGCTATGGTGTCTCTTCTTGCTCAGTATTCGTATATTATTATTTATATTACATCATTTTTCATTTTCTTTAGGCATTCTGCTCAGTTGTTTATGTATTCCGTTATCTATTCATTTAGATTGTTTGTGCGAAGTCTGATTTCAATGTTTCATTTCCTTTCTAACGGGGAGTAAACTGCGATGCGGCTTAGGACTTTTGTTTCTGAGCTTTTTAATAGTCTCTTGGTTGTGTTATGATAACCCAGGTTTCATTACCGTATATAAGTGGGAACAGACATTATTTTCTAAACGTGTATAATGGTGTCCTTTCAAGAGTTGCGTTAAAATTTTATGAACTATTTAAGTTATGACAGTATAGTCACATTGTAGTTTGTACTAGTTCTAAAATGCGAAATGAGACAACAGTATTGTGCACATTACATTATTTTACACTGTAGCTACTACCTAATATTAAATTACACGTAATTTACCCAGAATAACCAATACAGCTTAGAGTAGCTACATAAAGGGAGAGTGCTAAAAGCTTTTAGATTTCCTAACTATTATGTACACTGCAAACGGTAAGCGTATGTTCCCGAAACGTACCATATTATGTATTTGTGGATGAGAACTGACTACAATTTAGAGCTGCCGAATAATTAACATTATCAATTACATAAAATGACAAATGACAAATCTACGAAGGTTCCTTGTAAACGGCATGTGGAAATGTCAAAGAAGTTTATAGTATTTTGAATATAAAAACAAAAGTAGGAAGAAAGTAGAAGAATTAGGAACTAGTTATGAGCATTGTTTTCCTATAAAGTTTGTCTTTCTTGTATGTACTTAATTTAAGAAGTTATAAATAAAAAGCTATTTTTGAAACTTGTCTCAGCACTTTTGTATCATAACACTGTTCATAAATACTAATACATTTTCAGGAGATGTTATTTATGCCGTAGATATATAACTTAACACAAATTTCCCATTGTTGTTTATGAATTAAAGTAATAGGAAATATCGCAGTTTTTTGGGCTTCCTGCTTAATCAAGTGAAAGTTGTTAGCTGCACCATTTGTCTAAATTGTTTTCATAATAAATACTTGCATCATTGTTCAAACTGGAAAGTAATATTAAGAATTGAGAAGATTGTTTAAAATATGCTCCTGCTTTAACTGAATATATTTAAATAAGATGCAGTAAGGCATCCGTAAATACATTTCCACTAGGTGTCCTGATACATGTCAAGTTCATTTTAATATCTGGTGTCTACCCTTCATTAGAATGTCATTTATATATAAATTTTGATATATGCGTCATCCTATAGCCTGTTCGTTTAAGTAAATTGAGTTCCTGTATATAGTTCTCTGGTTGTTTATATGTGTTTTTGTGTTATGATATAGATTCTTATTGGTTTTAACTAGATGCTATGGAAATCCTTTTCCCTTAGGATGTGAAACACACCGGTTGGTCAAAGTTAATTGGAGAAGAAACATTACCAAATGATAAGTATAAGTACGTATAAGTAATAATGCGGTAAATAGCAATAAATGAATAGCCCCTAGTCCTTGATATATTTTAGGTGGTCAAAATGTGTTAGAAATAGCCACGATAGAAAGTAGAAATCACCCGAAAGTAGTACATAAAGCTTAAATGTCCATCAAAATGGTTACCAGGAAATCAATTAACAATTTTTTCAAAGATATAAATACTCACAGAACTGCTTAGCAGGCGTGGGAACGATGACGGATCGCCCGGAACACGACGAGAAAACGGAAACGAGAATGGAAAAAGAGAAATGCAATACGCCTAACCACATGGAATATAACATTATGGAAAGGGAAAGACCAGGAAATTCTACTGGAGATGGATAACATCAACATATGCTCGTTATCGGAAACCAAAAAGAACGACCACAATCTGGAGTCGGAATCCTAATACAGAAAAGACTCGAAGAACTGATTTACGACGTACAGTATACTGGCGACACTATTATGCGGGTTACCATCAAAATGGAAAACGAAATGTTGAACATCATAAGCATATATGCATCAGACATAAATAAACGAAGAGAAGAAAGAGAAAATTTCTTCGATAATTTAGAAAAATCAATAAAGGGGATTCACAGAAACGAAAAAGTACTCCCGATGGGGGATTTCAACTCAAAAACTGACAATATAGCTTTACCAGGAGTGATGCAGAGGTACAATGAAGATGTTGCAAATGACAATGGACTGCTACTACTGCTACTAACAGCATGCGCTCAACAAGAACTAAGCATTAGCAACACCTATTTCAGTCACAAACCCCAGTACAAAAGGTTGTTTATAGACTTCATAATGACAAACCGGAACATACATCCGAAAGAGATCTTAGACGTAAGAGTACTGACATCCGCAAACGCAACAACACAACACGGATTAAACTTATGTAAGTAACGCCAGAAAATCAATTTTCAAAAAAAGAAACCTGCAGAATATCAACACATATCAACATATCAACATCGAATCTTTTAAAAACGAAAGCACGATAACACTATATCAAGAAAAATTAAAAGAAAAAATCCTGAGTAACACAATCACAGAACGGGCTTGGGGAACAATCAAATCAAACATAATCTCAAGAGCAACTGAAGCAATAGAAACAAGGAAGATCAACATAAATGGCAAAAGAGACAACAAACCATGGTTCACAGAAGAAGTGAAGAAGCTAGCCAAAGAAAAGCAGGAAGCGCAGAAACTATATACATCTGTGAATACGATAACTATAAAGAAGTCCGAAGTCGGGTAAACCAAGCAATTAAGGAACTCAAAGAGCGATTCTAGCAGAACTTCTCAACAGAAATGCAACACGACTTATATAGAGGACAAAAAAGATCTGGAAAATAGTTAGAAATAGAAATCGGCCATTGAACGAGCAGACGCAAGTAGCCACAATTATCCCAGAAAATCAGGAAGAAGAAACAGAACTATCGAGGAAAAATACCGTTCTTAAAATGTTCAAAAAGATATTAGCTCACCAAATCGAACTTAGGGTAGGAATATGCGAAGAACAGCAGGGCTTCCATGAGAATAGGTCCACAATAGACGCGATTTTCATAATGAGACTGTAACGAAGCGTTACTAATTTGTATTATTATTTTGAGATTTAGGACTCCGATTAATTTGTTTACATGCCATTTACCGTTTAGAAGTTTATTAGTTTGATTTTTGGGTAATTATACTGTGTACCAACCGATGTCTTTCCGAATGAACCCCGTATTATTTTCATTTTAAAAGTGTTTACCGATTTATGTAAATATTATTATGTACCGTTTAATTTATATTTTGAATTTAAGACCGAACAAGGTAATTTATTTATTATGTTCCGCGTAGCAACATTTAGAATGCCTAATTTATTTTGTTATTATTATCTGAGACCGTTTTAGTT
>JABXWE010050928.1:0-16455 GCA_014611495.1 Limonius californicus | reverse complement strand
TTATTTCGTAGAAAGACATTCTTCAAACAATTAATAATTTTAAGCAAAAATTATATCGATATGAATTTAAAAATATTTAAGTAATTTCTTGAATAGGTATTACTTTTTCTTCTTTGTGTTAGGTAATCTAGTTAATTTAAGTTGCCGAAAATGTGTGGAAAAATATGTTATAATTTCCAAAATTAAAATCATCTTAAACATTATAGTGATAGGAATTTAAATTGATTTAGTTAATTAATTAATTAATTTCGTATATGAAATTATTAATCAATCAATTAATGCTACAAAATAAATTATACTGATATTATTTTCAACAGATTTAAGTATTCGTTAGTTGAAACTTAAAATGTATTGTACAAATACTACATTTCCTTTTTTATACACATATCTTTAGTTTAAATTGCTGAAGTCGAAATAAAATTTAAAACAATATTGAATGTATTGAAATAAAGTATGTTTAGTTGATTAGAATTATAAAATTTGATATAATTACTACAACAGTTTAGGCATTTTGATTACATAAAGTGTTGAAAATTGAACAAAAAGGCAATAGAAAACAATGTTCGGTTTCTAAAGAATTATATTTATCTTAAAGAAATTATAAAGTTCTAAATTTATACTAAATATTTAAGGTAAGTTAACATATTATTGTCTATAAAGTAATTTCGTATTTTCCATATTTGTGCATTTCTACAGTTAATTTTTAAGTTACTGAAATAGAAAAAAAATAATTTTAATAAAATAAATTATGTTAATCGACCAGAATTATGAAATTTAATTTAGGCTCTTCAATATGTTAACGTTTTTCAAATTAAATGCCAATTTATTTAATTAATAAGGAAGTAATGCCTACTTTTCAGGAAGTGAAATACTAATTGTTGCGTAGGAATAGTAATCAAGTAGAATTTCTGTAATTGAAGTAATTTAAGAAAATTATTTCGAAACTACTAGCAATATCTTGAGGCCCGGTATTTTAAAATCTGTTGTTTTTAGATAAAACAAACAGTTTTGGTTAATCAGGTTAATACTGCAATTAATTAGTACAATATTAAAAAGTATTTTTGTATTTTATGGTTTATTTTGGGTTTCAGTTTTCAATTTTAATTATATTTCATTTGAAATATTAGAGCGATTGAATTGCCTATATGAATTACTGAAATTCGTACTTGAAGTTATTTAAATTAATTAGTTGAATAACCTTAAAATGAATTTTTATATAAAATAAATTAGTGTAATCATTTGTGTAATGACTTTCAGTTGTAATATTTTCCATGATTTAATAGAAAATTATAAGTGTATGACTTCGTTCAATTAATTAAACAAAGTTTTAGTTGTTTTAAATAGTAAACAGTAAAAAATGATACATAATTATTATGTAATGTTTGTACATTATTCTTCGGACTATTCGCAAAATTAATTTACTCTTGTCCACGTTATTAGTCTTGCAAGTTAATTTCCAAGCTATAAAACCATGAAATGTCCGCTTAAAATTAAGTAATATTTTCAGAACAGAGTTGCAATAAATAAAGCAGGTAATTACCGTAGCAATTAGTTGTTGTAATTTTACAAGCAGTTGGCATGAACATTCTGTTAGATATAGTAAGTATCATCGCCTTAATGCCTCCGAAATAATCAAACATATGAATCCTGACTTGGGGCTAACAGTTAACTGCTGAACAAATAATACACATCAGAAAGCAGAACTTTGATTCCCATTACGTAATTACACTGAATCTAGATTCGAAATCGCGATGAGGGAAGGCGAAGCGAGAAGTGATCCTTTGAAGGATTCAGTGGAACCTAAATCAGAAACGTTACTGCTAATGATAACGAGGTTATGTACAATTACATCTTCTACAAATAATTCCGACGCGAGTTATTTATTCATGCTCCCTACTAGGTGGTTGTTTTACTCAAATTCGGCGGATAAATAACAAAGTTACGCCCGTTGAATTAAGGTTTTCTTCGATAAACAAAAGTATTTTTACCAAACACAAATATTGAACGAAAAAGTTTTGATGCTCTATGTAAAACCAAAACGCTTTCGGAACAGAAAAGATGCGTGGACTATTATATAGAACTGAAAGTAAATAAAATTGTAAGGTTATCATGCTATGCAACACATATAACAGCTATAATGAACGTAACAAACTATCAGGAGATTTATAAGAATAGTAAAGGTAGAATAACTTTAAGTAATTGTTTACATTATTAATAAAGTTGATAATAATAAAATTATATAATGTGAAGGTTCTATGCACAAAATGTCAGCTAAATAAACTCGTCTTGATTGGCATTTAAACTATAATAACCCATTAAATCACTAAATATGCAATTATAGTTTGGTTTATCATACAGTTAGATTTGAAAAGCCTAAATGGTGACTGAAGATAATGAAACTGATGCTCGATACTTCAATGGAGTTAACATTATTTATTTAACATAGTTTTCGTCAAAGCAATTAAAAATACTATTGTTCGATATATTTTCAAATATTCAATTTTAGGTATGGCATTGCAACGTCCCAGTATATTTAGTTGCTAAATGATTTTTTTAGAAAAGCTCTTCGAAAAATAAATATTTTTGGACATACCAGATATTATATAATAGCGTAAACCTAAATGCAGTTGCTTTTCGAGTGAAATGTAGCAACAAAGGGACTAAATTTTAACTATTTTGGTGGATGTCTAGGTTTCAAAAGTGACAATACTTTAATTTTGGTTTGTTTTAGATGTTAGTGTAAATTCTTCCCTAGTTAAATAGAATTGCATCGTTATTTCTTCGTTCTTGCTACTTTCAGAAATAATATATTATTAATATTTATGATGAGTAGGAAGTAGTTCGTAAAGAGTTATTTAGCTCAAACGCACAAACAAACAAACCATCTTTGAGACTAGTATTTCAGGACATAGATGTAGGTGTCGATATATAACATTGAACTATTCGGCGCCTCCACCAAATGTCCATTTTGTTAATTGACTAAACGTACCATTTATGAACAATACGTTGTGGCCATAAATACCTTTTTAATAGTCTATTTGTAGAATTTAAAACATTGTTTTGTGATTATTCAAATTTATCCATTTCAGGGAAAAACCGGAAAACGGTAAAATTTGACTTTTTTTGCTTACGAGTAAGTATTATATTTTGATCACGCCGATATTTTATATTATCATTTACACAAAAAAGTTAAGTTTTAGGTAAAATGAGAACTCATTCCCCCTTTTAAAAAGACTAACAATGACTTTACTCCCTCCGTTATCATTTTAAAAATGTGGTGAAAGTCTTTGCATCATTTTATTCAAATTGAGTACAGCATGGCTGCTGATTAATTTAGATTATAAATTCAGCTGGAATTGCAGGATTTGTTGGTTGGTATATATTCGTATTTGTGTGTTCATGTTTGTTTCAGGCAGTGGAGCGGTACGTAGAGCTCATATAATACCAAAATTTCCATACAACACAATCACAAAGTACAAATGCAATCAAATTGGAATAGCGAACGATAATAATACAGGCACAGTGCTGACAAAGGCACAGAATATTACATATGATTGTCCGGAGCAAATCCGGGAAAGGACGATTACAGCGATTGCGATCAGTGTTGGCAACCGACAGATTAATATACTGTGGCGAGCAAACACGGAGAGCAGCCCAGTAAACTGTGCTATTAAAATAATAAATGGTCGCAATAAACCTAGACATTACACGAGAGTATCGACAGCGCAGCAGGGCTTTATTCTTGCATATTAATCGCATAATAATTATCCCTTTTTTCAAAAGTCTCGCGAAAGAGCTCAGCAGCAACCTGCTGTCTGTCCGACGTGCACTTTATGTAAAGCACGTTACGGATTTATTCGCAGACGATGGGCTGAAAATGAGACCTTTTGCTCGCTCGTAAAGCTCGTTATTATTAATACAGCTTTATGAAATCGCTCAAACGGAAGACAAACAAAACTCGAAACTTTTAAAATACCGTTGCTCATCATTATCTCATTAGTGTCATCCCACGAGCGATTCATAAAGAATCGTAATTATAATTAACAAGCATACAAACTGAATGCTACAAACTTGCTCGCTTTGCCTCTTTGCTGCCTTTTGTCTGCACCAACTGAACCAATCAACGTCTCGAGCAACAATCCTCTGAGATAGTGCACAGAAACACAGCTCTAAGACGTCTGATGGAATTGAGTGTTCCTTCCTTTGATATAGACTTTAAACAACATAAATACACACGTCTACAAAGAGATTGTAGCTATTGACGTTCTGTATCCCGTCTTCATTGGTTCACCGCATATCTTCGCCGAAACATCTTTGTCTATATCAAAATCAGGAATATATCGGAATGTAAGCAGGTATACGTACTAAGCTTTTCCAAGGACTACGGTGTGGAAAGGGTTCCTGTGAAGACAATAACCCAGTGATGCTTTCAGCTACATACACTATACCACAATTATTTAAACTCATTTTGAGTGCGCAATAAAACAAAAAGTAGTTTTGGCTACAAATTTAGAATAGGTTTTCTCATCATGGTACAGGTTTCTGTTCATTCAGAAAAACAATAATTATCCGAGTGCATATATTCTTACCAGTGTATATACTTTAGGATACAATAAAATTGTTACCCAAAGTCGTTGTTAGAATAAGGTGATCAGTTGTGATTGTCATAAAGGCAAGTCATGGAAAACGTGAGGTCTATCTAAGCCTTCTTTTTAGCTGCCTAGATACTCTTCCATAAAAGGTGGTAACAGGAAATAAATGATAATTTATTTTAGAGACTCTCTCAATGTTCGGCAAAACACCAAACCATGTTTACCTATATGAAAATCCTAAATACATCAACATGCAGGTAGGTACACGTTTGACACTTTTCCAAGGAATGCAGTATACAAAGGATTGTTAGGAATACAATAAGCCTACAAGAAACAGATTCATATACATTTTACTAAAATCATTGGTAATCGATAGCAAGGAAAGAATTAAATTCTAGTTTTTTGAGTGTGTTGCAAATAAAAATATGTTTCGTAGTACGTAGATATAGCCATTTCAGAAAAGTTCATGGTTAGACTATAGAATTAATGCACCATATAAAACAATAGCAACCATCTCAGTGCGTGTACCTTATCAATGTGTAGACTTTGCAAAAGAATCGTTACTCAACGTAACTGTACTGCTATAAAGATAAGCCATGGAAAGCATATGGATTTGTCTTAGCTAGCTCTTTAGCTACCTAGATATGATTCCATAGACTAATTTAATAAAACAATACCAACCATCTGATCGCATATACTTTATCACATGTGTATACTTTATGTGCATGGAATCGGAGCTACAAAGCTGGATAAGACAAATCCATATGATTTCCATGGCTTATCATCACAACAGCATAGTTACATTGAGTAACAATTCGTTTGCAAAGTCTGCACATCAGTAAAGTATATGCACTCAGATGGTTGCTACTGTTTTATTAAATTATTCAATGGAATCGTAGCTGGGTTGCTAAAAAGCTAGCTAAGATAAATCCATATGCTTTCCATGGCTTACTTGCATAATATTACTTATAGTTACATTGAGAAAAAACTGACAATTAATTTTAGACAAACCTCCTATTGGCCCCTACATAAATTCGCCTAAATATCTTTGTCGTTATAAGAGTTAGCAGTCCACTAATATGTAGCTAAGGTGTACGTTTTGAACTTTTCTCCAGGGACTCCAGTCTATTGAGGGTTCTTATGAAGACAATAAACCCAGCAACCGATGTTTCCAACTTCGGACAAAAAGAATTTAAAATCTGAATAAGTAAAAATTATTTTGGAAACATCCAGATATGATCTGTTCCAGGAAAGGTACCTATACCATGGTCATTTATATTTAAAAAAAAATCTCCTGAGTGCGTATGTTTGACCAGCGTGTATTTTACAACAGAATTGTTACTCGGAGGATTTTTAGCACAAGGTAATCAGTAATGGTTGTTATATAGGCAAGCCATGCAAAATATACGATACTCTCGTAGCTGTTTTTTTGGCTGCCTAGCTAAGTTTGCATAACGTATACGGCCTCGGTAACAGTAAATAAATATGAATTGATTTTAGACAAACTAGCATGTCGTCTATGGGCTCTCCTCATGATAAGAATTGCTCAACACGCTGTATTAACTATTTCATTTATGACAAATGCAGTATTTTTAGAATGATCAGGTTAATTATGGTTATATAGTGGTAATATAAAGCTTTATTTTGGAAGAAGAGGTGTTTGGAAAATAATACTGTTGATATGTTTTAGCTTCGTTCCGCAATCTGTGCTAAAACAATATGGGGAAGATCTATTATTATACAATGTGGAAGTACTTCTCTTTCCCATATCATATAGTGGCCGACTTGTTACCTACTACCTCATACAGGAGAGGGCAAAGTCCTATAGTTTAATGTGAACTGAAGACATTTTCGGAAAGATTTTGCTAAGGCAGATTTATGTATTGAAGTGAATTCGAAGCCTGCTAATCTCCAAATAGGATTCTACTAACATTGAGCAACACAATATACACCTAAGTACGTTGATAGTTGTCCAATAGCTTTCGTTAGGTCCAGCCAGTTTTTAGAAATTTGATACAAAATCTCGATGTGGATCAAATACACATTTACTGGTATATAGTTTTTCGATTACCATTAGAATAATCCCCATTTTACCTACACAAAGCTATGGGGATGAAGCCTATGGGGCGAATAAAATACCATAGGTATCTAGTAATCAGAAGTACTAGCCCATCAAGATTGTTGATTGAATCATTTACGTATTACAAGAGTACGGTAACTGCATTTTAAAAACGTTTTTGTAGTTTCTTGGATCCGTTATTTACCATCTATTAATTGACACAAAAATATTTTATGAGCAAATCAAACTGATCGTTTTCATGTTAATAAATCTTGATGTACTAAGAAGATTGCGCATTCTTGTGTTAATCAAACATTTTACGTATATTACTCATTACTCTCGAGTACTCAACGTTTAACCAGCGTTTATCGTATATCTTTCAGATCAGGTAATTATCACGAGAATGTTTACCATAAACTCTTATTTCTAGAGCTTAGTCTGATTTTTTTAAAGGAATGTTAAGTGCGAGTTTACTTAAGCGTCTTTATTTCAGGACGATGAACAATAAATCTTATTCACGCAGGTATAAAAAAAGTGAGCCTTCTTAGTATGTGAAAATTAATGGGCGATGCTCGTGCATAGCTAAATGTATGATGAAAAATCCCAGTAAGGAGATACCCCGTAAGTGAGCGACGATTTATCAAGAGCGAACAGAAATTGAAAAATTGACACGTTTAATTATCTAAACACACAAGATGAATCTCGCGCTTTTTATAGAACAACGTTTGTTTTTTTCCACTCACGATTATTTATCTTTTTCAGTTCTATTTCAGAGCTTATTCCACGCTCATCACTTTGTTAAATAAAATAATTGGATTCGGAGGTCTTAAACTTTTATTTTGTGTTTGACATAGCCATTACTTTAACCGTCATTAACAGCAGCTACTTTGTAAAGGTATGAATATTTTAATTTATGGTTATCTTTAACCTCACTTCTATAAAACTAAAAGCGATGCCGTTTTAATAGATACTCGTAAAAGCCGGTTAAAGGATCCGATGGACATCATACACGCGGTTTATTGCGATGACCATTTCTCTAAAATGAGGGTCATGAAATTACAACCTCAATGAATAAGACTTATATAACTACCTAACCCATAAAAACCCTAATGCTGAACAAATAATTCAAATGTAGAATTTAAGCTACGTACAAAATTACAAAAATAAGCTACTCTATACCTTAAATTCATTTCGATTTTACACCATATCAAGCATGAAAATTAATATTCAAATGCCCGGATAAATTAAATTATTGCTTAGTCATATTTAGTTTAACTTTTGGTTAGGTATCGATTACCAGCAGATTGGGGAACTAAATTAGGCATTATGTAAGTATAAAATTCGTGGATTTCATGCCTAATGACCATAAAGACTGATTCAGATCTACAAAATATTTCCACTTAGAAGATTGAAGTACGTGGTTTTAAGTAATTTAATGGTATAAGGACTGGAGAATCATCTAGCAGGGATATGTATAGTATTTTCCACATAAGTTCCCGGTTTTTCTTAGACTACATTTCAGTAGTATTGTCTATTTTACAGGAGCTTATTTTTATATATCATATCATTTTTGGAAATCGTATTAATATTTTCTTAAACGTTAATTACACCGTTTAACTTTTACTGTAAATACAATAATACAAACAGTTATATTGCGATAAACGAAAAGAACTTTAAGACTTTTCCCAGTATGTTTACAAAATACAAGTTTGAGGGAGATTTAAAAACTCTTTCACTCCTAGGATTTTTTAAAGTAATCTACCTCCTACTATAATTGTATTGTAATTTTGGTTGCCTAACAGTACTGTAATGTTGGTTGCCTATGTTAAACTAGGAATATTATTTGAAAAATACTATATAAGCACGTTTTTTATTGTTCTCAGACAACATTTCAGTAGTATTGTCCATTTTACAGCAGCTTAATCTTTATATACCATATCATTTTTGGAAATCGTAGTAGATTAATATTTTCTTAAATGTTAATTACACAGTTTAATTTTTACAATAAATTCAATAATACAAACAATTATATTGCAATAAACGAAATGAACTTTAAGACTTTTCTCAGCATGTTTACAAACTAAAAGTTTGAGGGACTTTTAAAAAATCATTCACTCCTAGGAGTTTTTTTAAATAATCTACGTCCAACAATAATTGTTTTGTAATTTTGGTTGCCTAATAGTACTGTAATGTTGGTTGCCTATGATAAAATAGGAATATTATTTGAAAAATACTGTATAAGGACGTTTTCTGTTGTTCTTAGACAACACTTCAGTAGTATTGTCTATTATACAGCAGCTTATTTTTATATATCATATCACTTCTGGAAATCGTAGTAGATTTAATATTTCTTTAAACGTTCATGACACAGTTTAAGGTTTACAATAAATGCAATAATACAAACAGTTATATTGCAATAAAAGAAATGAACTCTAGGACTTTTCCCAGCATGCTTACATACTAAAGTTTCAGGCACATTTAAAAAATCTTTCACTCCTAGGATTTTTTAAAGTAATCTACAGCTCCCACCTACCTCCTACTATAATTGTATTGTAATTTTGGATGCCTATGTTAAAATAGGAATATTATTTGAATAAATTGTTTAAGCACGTTTTCTGTGGTTCTTAGACAACACTTCAGTAGTATTGTCTATTATACAGCAGCTTATTTTTATATATCATATCACTTCTGGAAATCGTAGTAGATTAATATTTTCTTAAACGTTCATTACACAGTTTAACGTTTACAATAAATGCAATAATACAAACAGTTATATTGCAATAAACGAAATGAACTCTAAAACTTTTCCCAGCATGCTTACAAACTAAAAGTTTGAGGGACATTTAAAAATCTTTCACTCCTAGGATTTTTTAAAGTAATCTACACCACCTACCTACCTCCTACTACAATTGTATTGGAATTTTGGTTGCCTAACAGTACTGTAATGTTGGCTGCCTATGTTAAACTAGGAATTTTATTTGAAAAATACTGTATCAGCACGTTTTCTGTTTAACGCATACAAATCGATTTAAATTTACTTAATTAAACGATTAAACATTTCTACAGTTGTAACTGTAGTTTTTCCTTATAATAACTAACAATACGGACGTAAGATCCGCTTTACTTAGTATGGCTAAAAATGAGAGTCACGTAAAACTGGTATCGAACTACATACACCATTGAGACTTCACAATGTGAAAGCGTACAACTACAGTAAGGAAGTAAAAACCAAACCAATAAATACGCATTTTCACGACAATTTTCGTTCCATTATACAAATAAAAAATCGACGTAATGATTTAATCTTCTTAATGTTCCACGACTTTATTGAGAATGCGTTGAACACTGTTATTCCCATAACTGAAATAAAGACGCAATGCAAATGTCGCAATTGCAAACCGTAACTAAAGTATTTTTAAATGACTGCTCATACAACTGCTGCGAGGCTCCTTTTGCATTTTCAACTTGAATTAATTTTTGTGAAAGTTCAATTAAACGGCACAATTACAATAAATTTTCGTTCAATAAACATGCATCTTGATTATTATTGTCTTAAGTTGTGTACGTTCAATTCCGTTTTATTACGTCGGATTATTAGAAAGTAACGTTGATTGAATTGCGGTTTATTTTAATGCGCCTATACCTATATATACGTATTGCTTAAAAGCGTTTTATAGCTTTTAAGAGATCGAAAAGTGAATCCTATGCATAATAAGTTTTATTCAAACGTCATGATTGCAACCCAACATTACTGCAACCTCTGCTAACAACCAGCGTATCATTCAAATATCTTTACTACATTAACAATTGCTTTCAGAATAGTTATTTGCTCTCAACGGAAAGTAAACAAACTTTTCTATGCGTAAGCTATGAAGTGAAACTAATAAAAGGAAATACTTTACAAAATAAGAATAGGTACAAGGCGCTCGATCACAATTAGACAATTAAAATAAATCAAAGATATAGAAAATGTTTACTCTTCTCAACGTAGCTTACTAAGCTTGGTGAAACTCACAATGATACAGTTAAATATCAGGAAAAAGAGTGCTGAAAAGGTTAATTTTGTTGTTCGATCAAGTTGAGAAATTTCGTCCGATTATTTAATCAGAAAATGTGTGGTTGTGATATTTATTAATTCTGTAATTGCACGGGCTGGTTTTTTAACTTAATTATTCTGGTAATTACGAGTATTATTATGAAATTAGTATAAAAATAAGGCTACTTATTTCGACCATATGGTGTTTTCTACTTTTTTTGACAATTAGAAATTGAACAGATCGAAGGTAATTTATCAAAATCATATTGAGAAATTATGCATGTATTAAATACATAGTTATAATAAAAAATTCCACGGTGAAAAAGTCGATAAAATAGACTCTTTGACATGGAAACTGCAGCATACAATCAAAATACAAAAAAACAACTTGCAATATGCCGATGTATACTTATTCTTTGAGGCTTTCGTGGTTTCTCGAACTGTCATTATCACAATTTACATTCGACTTAGACCGCGTCGTTATTTGGGAACTATAGCCAGTATTATCAGGTAAGGACCGATTTGTAGCTTTCTGCCTTTACAAGCATTTGCTCTAGAAGTTTGAGCAATATTTGTTCGAAGGCCCTGCCTGCCTAAACAGGGCCGTGTGCTTAGATTATTTAAATCTTGGGGCGGACAAGGATTTGATTTTAATGTATTTTGTTTATCAGGACAATCATACTTAATCGGCTTATGCCTGTTAGCTGTTTGTGAACCCATACAAACTAACTATTGGAGCTTGCGTCCTCAGAGTGAATAGAACACTGACAATCTAAGCACACGGCCCTGTTTAGGCAGGCGGGGTCTACGAACAAATATTGTTCAAACCTCTAGAGCAAATGCTTGTAAAGGCAGACAAGCTACAGGTCGGTCCTTACTGATAATGCTGGGTGTAGTTCCCAAACGGCGACGCGGTCTAAGCCGAAAGTAAATTGTAATATTGATGTATAATTATCCTAATACTTAAAATATCGTTCATACAAATATTTCAACGATAAAAACTCTTATTAATGCGGGTAATTACAAAAAAAAAACAAAAAAAAAAGATTTAAGGAAAAAAGTACAGAAACTGTTCTCACAATTATTTATTCCAACTGTAACTTTATTTTAAGATTCTCGCGATGATTATAAAACCATGTTTTAAGTTCGTATTTTTTTATTGAAAACTGAGATAAGGTATATTTAGAAACACACGAAGATCGATAAGTGTTGGTGAGTCAAAAAGAGTCTTGACGAGTACTTCAAACAACACAATATTAAGTAACTCAATAAATAATACAAGTCAAATTGTTTTTACTTTGCTTTTGGACTTTGGATAATATTATATAAATATATAGGGTGGAAAGTCTAATCGGACAGTTAAAAATATCTTCATTATTTTAAAGCAAAACAGAATTGAAACTACAGAAAAAGTTATCTTTTATGGTCATAAATAATTCCACTAAGTTTTGAAATACAATGAAAACTATGTTTTGCACTTTTCTAGGTTATATGCAACGTATGTACAGGATGATTGGTGGAAGAGTAAGACCATTTCAAAAATAGGCAACCCAAAATACATATGAAAAGATATTGCGATATCAACAGTTTTATTTAATAGTTTATTATAGTCAAAAATAATTCCAATAAGTTTTTAAATACAACGTAATATTATATTTTGCATTATTCTATGTTATACATAACCATTCAGGGTGATTGACGGGAAGGAATAAGCTATTTCAAAAATAGGCAACCCAAAATACATATTACAAGATACTGCAACATCTAAATTTTTAAAATAAAATAGATTTCCCTTGTTAAGATCATGTCGATTTTTCTGCATTCGAATACATGCTATTCATGTAAGCAAGTAAACTGTTAAGTGTACCAAACAGGAATCTTTGATTATTTATAACATGTAATCAAAAAGGTTTCAAATTAGGGACGGCTATGAACATTTTTTGCATGTCTGAGGTATAAACCAATGCCCATTTAAACAACTGTCAAATTAAAATAAAATAATTTATTCGCCTGTCAAAATCTCTTTAATCTGGTTGTTGTAATTTGTTTGTTTACTTTCTAAAACGCGTTTTATTGTGATAAGATACGCTTTGAGGTTAAATTCACTTTGCTTGTATATACATTCGAAGAAATAAACACAAGATACGGCTGGTACGTAACATGACAGCTACGATATGCCTTGTAGCACTCACAGCCAGTTCTAACCTGAAAACTTTTCAATCGCTCGCTATCTACTGCCAAGATAAATTTAAACATCGCAGTGTATTGTCATACGTATTTTGGGTTGCCTATATTCTGCCACGAGTCACCCTGTATACATATTTCCGTATATGCGCTTTCGTGTGATAGACGTTTTAGTTTCGTTTCAGAGCTTCGTTGATTTGCTTTCATTTTAAATCAAACACAAAATAATAAAACCCAATTTTTGGGTTTTTCAATACCAGAACGATTTCTGTATGTTTTAAAATAAGCAGGATCTTATGAGTGACTTCGTTAAACTTTTCACTCAGTATATAATAAAGCACCTGTTATTTGACAGTTATTTTTTATTATGGAAAAATATAATAAAGACTAATAAGCTGTAATTAAAAAGGAAGAATTGCTTTTTGCTCTATATATATATATATATATACCTATCAAGTCATGTATTTAATTTTCCGTTTTTAGTACTTACAGAGGGTGTTTCGGAAGAAGCAGAACATTAAGTTAAAAGTCAAATAAAAATAGAAATTCTGGTATATAAATGTTGTTGCGCTAAAGACGAGTTTAACTGTTTATTATTGCCAATACAAATCGTCTAATTGTTAGTGAAAATTCATTTTTTCTTTAGTAATTTAGTGGAATTTCATAGTTTTCACTAATTTACTTGTATTTAAATATTCCTAATTGTAGTGACATTTAATGGTGTTATTCTCGTCTGAACTCCTCAAATGTTGTTCTGTACAATACTTATACAACTAATGTAATGTGTTAATAATTGAAGTGCAGTCCAAAATACTTAGAACCAGCTTGGCTACAACCAGATCTCGAATATAATGAGCATTTATGCGGTAAACGTTTATAATTGAATTATTTACTGTAAGTTAAACTTTGGAATAAAATTTCTTAAGCGCACAAATAGTTATCTTTTTTTTGTAATTGATAACGGTTTATTTTAAGATTTTGGACTCAGCTTTTTTCCCATTCATTCATACTATCGTTTCCCCCCGGAATCGCTTTCGCATTACTTCAGGGGGGTGCGGGCGTCCCTTACATACTAACCACTCATGCAACATGCACCCTAAACAACTCAGTAAAATACGGTCGCCTCAGCCGGGATTCGATCACGCGGCCAATCGGTCGCAAATCACAACGACCTCGAGTGGCAGCGTGTATTCGCACTGCTCCACCGAGGTCCGTTTGGACACAGCTGGCTATGTATTTTTGCCTTTGTAAACATGGTATTTTCGGTTGTAATACTGTAGGTAGTTTTTACTTTCTTAATATTAACGGATATAAGGAGAAAACATTCGCAAGCCGAAAGTCTCTTATACTTAATAGAGTAAAACTGTAGTTTTTCGTTGTTTATTAAAAAAATATTTATTAATAACTTCTTTTTCTTTGAGAGCTTTATCTCTTACAAGACATAGCGCTCTTCTCTCCTATGCCTTAGTGGAAGGTATAAAGTGGCACAGACATTGAGGACCTACAGCTTAACGTGGGCTCCGTGTAAACATTTCTCTGGAGATTTACTTGGCGGAATACCTTCGCTGGTTTTCCATTGCCTTTGCGAGGGAGAAGGGTCGTTAAAAATTCGATATTCTGGTACTGGGAATTGAACCCAATACATTCAGCGTCGAAGTCTAACGCGCTATCCCACGACTGCTTCCAATTTATAACTAATATTATGCAATTCTGATATCTGTAGGTAGGTATTTGGTTGTGGAGATATAAATTACTACTTATGTTTCAATTTCAACAAAGTTACTAAAGTGTAGGAATTATCAAAAGTAAATGGTATTTTAAAAAACGCATAATTTCCTTGGTTGTGAACTAATATCAAAAATATAAATAATTACATGTATACAAACAAATGGGATTAATTAATAATCGTAAATATATCCACAATCGAATTAGTTTCTTCCTCTATTGAATGTGGGCTACATCAAAATCCGTTTCTTCTATGGATACAGTGTTCGTAGTTTGAAATGTGTTAAAAAATTGAAATAGGTACCTATTTAGTTTAAAAATCCTCACAAGAGTGAAATTTGTTTTAGGTATTATAAATAAATAAATATCGGGTGTTTAATATGCTTTTTAGTATTTTAAATAAAGTATATATTAATCAACTTTCATAAAATTCATGAAATTTTATGGAATAGCAACGAACAGCTTCTCGATATTTAATGATTTTAGAATAACATATCCAATCTTAAATTCAAACAGCGCTTTAACTTTCCAGAAAGAACAACTATCAATCCCTTATCACAAAGCGGGAGTCATCGGGAATGGAGCGATCCCTTTGGCAGAGCCTCTCGAAAACTCATCGGATATAATAGGTCCCGAAAAAGAGCCCCGGCTCGTGATTATTTTCACACCCAATCAAGCAGCCATGTTTGGCCAGGGCCGTAGTAAGTCGAGCGGACATATTTTCGTCTCGCCATTGTCCGACATACCCATTATTATCCCACCTGTCAGATACGGGCCTACAAAAGCAACTCATCCGTCATGGACTGACCAATGGAAGGCACGCGAAATCCGTGCCAGCCAATCGCGTTCTTTACTGCGCGTGGGTTCCGTCACGGTTACGGTAATAACTTGAAACAATGCCCGCAGGAATGCTTCAATTTGTGTGGGCTATACCGATCTGGTACGTACGAACAAACTAAATTTACCCCGGGTAATCACGGGAGACTGTTTAGGAAACTGTGCTGATTTACGAGCACCCACTTACATTTTTTTCTTTAGTTTGTGGCTGTGGCCGAATCTTAACGATGAAAATAGGTGGAAAATGTGACGCGATTCGAAGATTATTTCGGCAATTTAGCAAATAGTTAGCGATGAAAACACACAAGAACACAGACATGTTATTGAGATTACTATAAAGTTAAATCTTTTGAAGAATCTTTTAACGATTTCTTTTACCAACACAATTTTCTTTTACCTTCTTGTGTATAAAATTAGAGTTTACTGAAGGCTAATACAAACTTCCTGTTATTTTCTCATTAAATTTAGTTTTTCTTAAAATAGGTAATTGATGAATAATAATCAACTTCTTAAAACCAGGTTAATAAATTTGCTACGAATTTCTCTTAACATTATTAACCGCAAGGTAGAAATATTATGTTTGTTAAAGTACTGTGGTAAAGAAAATCCCATTATAGAGTTTTAAGCTTCTAAAACAAACCAATTATTTCAATCTTGGTAACTTATAAATATTATTCTATGCATAAAGCGCAACTTCGTATTAACTTTAACTTACGTTTTTGACTACTACAAAAGAGCTTTCAAGCTAAAAAAAGATACCTGAAACTTGTATTGATTATTTTATGCCTAAAAATCGTTAAACGTTACTTTAATTTATCCTGAAAAACTTGTGTTTATTCGCCCAAGCACTAAAATTCGAAACTTAAAAATTACTTTACAGATTTTTGTAATAGTAGATATAATCGAGTTTTTAGGGTAGTGATATATTGTTGTAAGTTAGGGAACCCCTAAGTTATATCAAACAGGCAATAAACTAAGTCGTTATTTATATATATATATATATATATATATATATATATATA
>JABXWE010050927.1:0-16741 GCA_014611495.1 Limonius californicus | reverse complement strand
TAGACCCCTGGGGGATTCCGTTTTCTTGTGGAAAAGTCTTCGATATTGTATTATCTATTTTCACATGGAAAGTACGTTCGGCTAAGAAATTTTTTACAAAGTTTATCACGGTTCCTTTTATTCCCCAGTTGATAAGTATTTGGAGAATTCGGTGTTTCCATGTAGTATCATAGGCTTTCTCAATATCGAGGAAAACTGCTACTAGTTGTTCTTTATTAATAAAAGTATTTTTTATATCAACTTCTAACTTAGCGACGTGGTCTTTTGTTGAGTATTTTTCTCGAAATCCTCCTTGGACCTTGCTGAAAAATCCATTTTTTTCTAATATCCACCTTAGTCTTCTGTTGATAATTTTTTCTAGTATTTTACAGAGTGTGTTGGTCATTGAGATAGGACGGTAACTAGTAGGCTTATTTTTATCTTTTCCAGGTTTTAATATGGGGACGACAATAGCTTCGCACCAAGAAGTGGGGAAACAATTTTGTTTCCAGATATGGTTATATAGTTTTATCAATGTTATTTTGGTATTTTGAGGAAGGTTCCGTAACATTTGGTAATGGATGGTATCTGGGCCTGGATGTGAATCTTTTACTTGCATTAGAGCATCGTGCAATTCATGTATAGTAATTTCTCTGTTGTAGGGTTCATTTTCGTCGGGAGGTGTACTTAAAGGTATTTTCTCTTCTTGGAGTTTTATTTCCATAAATTTATCCGGGTAGTGTTTGGAATTCGATATTTCAGCAAAATAATTTCCCAGTATGTTTACGATTTCCTTCTGTGACGTTTCCATGCCTCTTATCGTATCAAGTCCTGTGATCTTAAACGTCTTACCTTTCCCATTAATCCTATTTATTTTTTCCCAAACTTCCTTATTTGTGGTGGAAGTGTTTATTGTTTTAATAAAAGCAGCCCATGACGTTTGTTTACTTTCCTTGATAATCCTTCTAGCATGAGCGCGTAATTTCTTGAACATTATTAAGTTTTCTATTGTTTTATTTTTCCTGTATCTGTTAAATGCTGAGTTTTTGGCCTTTATTGCTTTCTTGCAATCGTCGTTCCACCAGGGTACTTTATATTTGCGTTCTATTGGTTTTAAATAAGGAATTGATGCTTTTGCGGCATTTATGATATTGTTTGTAAAATCCTTGACCATTTCATTTATATTCATATCTGGTGATATATTAGCCTCGTGTTGATTAAGGTATATGCAATATTCATTCCAGTTTGCACCTCTAATATTCCATCTTGAGGCCGATGTATATGTACTTTGGAATGAGTCGGTTTCAATTTTAATTGGAAAGTGGTCACTACCATACAAGCTGGATAATGGGGCCCATGTAAGTTTTGGTGTTATGCTTGCATGACAGAAAGCTAGATCTATAGCAGAGAACTTGTTGTTCGCCGAGTTAAAGTGCGTTGATCTACCATCATTAAGTAATGTGATATTATCCGTATCACATATTTTTTCCATGAGTTTTCCTTTGCTATTTGTATTTTCACAGCCCCAAAGCGGATTATGCGAGTTAAAGTCTCCAGTTACTATGTACGGAATCGGTAATTGGTGTACTAAACTCTCTATTTCGTGGTATTCTAGCTTGTAATTTGGTGGTATGTATACATTACAGATGGTCCATTTTTGGGGTAACCATACTTGAATTGCAACTGCTTCTAATTTACTATTTATTTGTAGTGGTAACGAATGTATTTCTTGTTTAACAGCTGTAGTTACTCCTCCACTGGCAAAATTTGTGTCTCGGTATGTGCTATAGATAGTATATCCCTTAATATACGCAGGGTGTGATTCTTTCAGACGTGTTTCCTGTAAACATAGAATGCTGGGTTGGTGTGCTGATAATAGATTTTGGATATTTTGTAAACGTTTGAAAAACCCGTTGCAGTTGAACTGGATTATTGTATTATATTTAATATGTGCTATCGGAGTCATCGCAAAACGAGGATTCTGCAGGGGTAGTGTCAAACTCTTCAGTGCCTTGTTCCCTGTATAATTGTTTATTAATGTTGGAGATTATTCTGGTAAATCTATATTTAATTTTACGGTGGGTCAAATAGGCGTGTAGTTCTTTTAAGGTGGTTAACAGTTTGTCCGTGTCATTTGTGAATTTATTTACTATGCTTAATGGGTTTGCTGCATGTTTAATTTCTTTTATGAAGGAGTCTAGTTCTTCGTAGGTTAGGTTGTAACGATTAGGATTATCATTCATTTGCTTCTTTACCGGTTCTAGCATATTTTCTAATGTAGGTTGTTCTGAATTCAATAATTTTGGCTTTTTCGGCTTTTGGAATACTTCCGATTTTTCTCCTTGTCTTTCCAAATTCATAGTATTTCTTTCTTCGCTGTGTACCTGTGCTATAGTTGATACTACATTTAGATTTGGGGGGATATTTTTAGCATTTTCATGTTGTAGTATTTCTTCGAAGGAGGTCTCTACGCTTGTTAGTTCAGTGTTTGTCGAACTAGGAGGATAAGGTCTTTTTTTGCTTATGTCTTCTTGCAGTTGAGGGAATTCAGTATTTTTAGCTGTGCAGTTTGTAGATAAGTGGCCTATTTTTTTACATATAAAACATCGTTGTTCATCCAATTGTATAAATATACGATATTCATCTCCGTCATAATTTATTAATAAGGAGTCTGGTAAATTTGTGGATTCTTCGGGTACCACGTAAATGTAGCGACGGAAACTTATGATGTGACTGTATTCAGTCTCTGGCATTCCAGCTCTAACAAAGTGGACAGGTGAGATGACTTTAATGTTTAGTTTTGATATTGCCTCTGCTATAGTTTCATTTGGTATTATTGGGTGTACGTTAGATATTATCATTTTCTTTGATGGTGTAATTAATCGTCTGACAATTATTCGGCTTCCTTCAATCATTATGTATTCATGTTTTTGGATAATACTGTCCACTAGTTCCTTGGATGAAAGATATATGCATATACGTTCATTAGAAATTCTTGAAGCCGCCATTATATTTATTGGGTTAACTAAATTTCCTATACCGTATATATAGTCTTTTAGTTTTATGCCTTCAACAGCGCTTAATATAATTCCTTGGTCTTTCCTTGGGTAATTAAAGGTAGAAGCTACATTTGCGAAACTATTTCTTTTAGTGTTTGTTCTGTCTGTAGTGTTAATATTTTGTATTGATTGTTGTTCGATTATGCTTCTTTGGCTGGAAGCTCTATCGGGTTGGGATGCAATCCCTATACTATCCATTGTGAGTTATGCTAGGTAGGTTGTATATTTTTCATGTTCGCTAAGTTGGATTTGCGTTCCCCCCTGCGTTTGTGTTAATTTACAAGGGACAATGGTCGTTATCGGGAAAATACAATGTAGGATTTGATAAAGGAATTCTTAATAATATAGATTAAAAAGTTTATATATTACGGTTTTGTTGTGCTTTGGGTCGGCCACGTGGTAATGTAAGATACGACAATCTCTAGTGTTGTACGCAGCAGAACAGTCACACACGTGCACTTCACTCAAGATCACAAACTCGACCGACGAAATTTTAATCATGCAATTAGGATCATCTATGATTTTCTCAACCCTATCTGCAAACAATTCCAAAAATTAAATTAATTAATGGTTTGTTAATATATCCACGGCAACTGTTTCTATTTATAATGATTTTCATAGTTACCGATAATTACGATGTCGGCAAGTTCTGTTGGTTGTTGCGTGGGACAGCGAATAATAATAAAATTTCTTACGAATGAAGACGTAAATTCGACTGAAATTCTCACAAGATTGCGAACACAATACGACAATCAATATCTTTCTGAAAATCAGGTGTATGAGTGGTAGAAATCTTTTAGAGACGGGACAATTCTTGTAGAAAATGAGCCTCAAATACGACGAACTACAGTGTCTGTTAATCGCGAAAATGCAGAAAAAGTTAATTCAGAAACACATCCGGGTAACAGTTCGTCAAAATTCTTAAAATTTACAAATTAGTGCCGGAAGTGTTGGAGGATATCATAAATCATAAATCAAGTAAACGTATCGTAACAGTGTGTCGATAATCGTAAAAAATCGATCATATAATTAAAATATCGCTTAAAATGGCGCCGACTGCAAACATACGAGGTTAATTTCATATTTGAACATGAATTCTACACTTCGTTTCATATGAAAAGCACCACCCATTAAAAATAAAGCTACGGGTTTGAAACTTTGCTAAAATAATGTTTCATTATTGCGTATGAAATAATCAGGTTTTGTTAAAAAAAGATTAACAATTATAAGAAAACAATATCAACAACGAAAACAAAATTAAGAATGTGTAACATCGCCATGAACAGCAATGCAAGCATCTACTCATCGTGGCATGCTTTCTATCAAGTCGTCTATGTTCGCCTGGGGTATCTCGTTCCTTATAACCTCAAGTTGGTGTCTCAGCTCCTCTAAGATGTTAGGAGCTCTTGGCAATAATCTTAGTGGCCGGCCCATCATGTTCCAAAGTTGTTCGATCGGCGATAAATCCGGTGATTGTGCCGGCCAGGGCAGCATTTGCAGTGTGTGGACGTGCGTTGACCTGTTGGAAAATACCGTTGGGCAACGTGCATTTAAAGTGCCTGGGAAAACACAGATTTCGCCTTTCTCCTCGATATCGACGTACCTTCCTACGGCCGTCATTTGCCCACAAACAAAATCTTGATTCCTCACTGAAGACAATGTTGTTCCAGTGCTGATTCCAATGCTGCCGCTCTTGACACGAAGCAAGCCTAACCGCCTTGTGATGTGCAGTTAGAGGGAGCCGTTGGAATGGACGGTAGGATCGCAGCCCAAAGGAGAGATTCTTCTGTAGATTGTTGCCATTGACACGCGACGGTGAAGAACTCGCATCAAATCTACAGCAACAGACCTTGTTGTTTGAAAGCGGTCTCGTGTAGCCATTCTTTGAAGAAATCGATCTTCAAAAACATTGCTGCTACGTGGAGGTCTACCAGCTGGACGAATGCACGAATGCACTGAATGCCTTCTTCTGACCAAGCAGACCATACTCGTGCAACTGTAGTGTAGTCCCGATTTACCGTTCTACCAATTTCACAAACAGAAAGTCCAGCTTCTTTCATGCCGATAATTCGACCTCTATCAAAATCGGAAATGTGGTTAAAATGTCTACCTTGTCTTACCGGAGGCATTTTAAAACATTAATTCTGTCAGAAAATGTAACAAAATCTCGAAACAACTAATTCATATTTATTCGATACTGTTTTGTTTTGATCACCACAACCACTTGATGTTTTAATGGAAAATGTGGTCGTTTCATACGCAATAATACATGTTTATAGTAACAATAATTTATATATATATATATATATATATATGCAGGATGTATCAGAAATAGGTACAAATAAACCAGTAATAGACTGGCTCAAGTAGAATTCAATGGTACTATTCGTTTTTCAAAAACCGTTAAATTTATTTTTAGAATTAAAAAATAAAATAAAATGTTGTTTGAGAATTGCCGATGATACATAGAAAATGCATTTAAGCTGTAGAAGGTTATTACCTAATTGTAAAGTAAATCCAAAGTGGCAAACACGTAAAAACTTGTCTGGCTTGTGATAAACTACGCCTTCAACAACAGACTGCATAGAAATTACTTACCTACCTAATAGTATTGGTTTGTGGCAGGTAATAAGAAATTTTTGCACTTCTATCTTACTCTCCTTTGTATAACATGTCTTTGAACTCAAATTTTTGTTATTATCCTGCGGTACTCAAACAATTTTGGGTCAAATTTTCAATTATTATTTTCTCATGCCTTAAGGGTCCCATTGCCAAAGAAATGTTTTTTCTAGTTTGTATATATTGTAATCTACCATCAGATTTAATATTTGTATCTATTTCTGATACACCCTGTATATATATATATATATATATATATATATAGATTGTAGCTTAAGCTTACTCTTCTTTTTCCTGCATTTACATTAACCAACGTTCATAAATAACATAAAGAACTAGCTGAGATTGGAAGTCTATATTAATAGAACAATATTCTTGATAGCATGTACCGAGTGTAACCTTCACAAGGTATATGGGAAATGTTTTATTATTCAAATTCATGCTTCGACGTGCAAACTTCGCCAGTAAAACTTTTATAGCTGCTGGTAACTTTAGACTATAAAATGTAAGCACGAGGGGAACAATAAATGAAATACAATGTCGTCTTCGACGAACAGCAATTTCACCAAATATTATTTCGGTTATGTTACTGGAAATCAATTTTTTCTTTATGGATCTTGCTTAGGTATTTTGTGATTGGTGGAAGTTAGACAAGTAAGGACAAGTGTAACTTAGTCTTCCGTAATTTAGGGCTAAAAAAGTAAATTTATGGAAATGCCGTTAGTATTTGTATTACCATAAGATTTGCAGTGCTTTTTAACAGTTACCATTTCGTTTCTAATTAGTATTTTTATATTAAAACTGTGCGTATTAATTCTGACTGACCAGTAATTTTTCTAAGTAACACATTTTGTGGGATTTCAACGAATGTTGCGGCCTTCAAATCAATAGCAGGTCTATACAGTGTTGCGGAAGAATGGTAGCTGTATGGATATTTTCATGTTGTGTGATTACAACCGTGTCATTTACGTACATTGCCAAGCTACTGTCGGTGGGGGATGGTATTACATTCACAATGAAACTGGTCCTAATGTCAAGTTATGCGGGATCCGACTCTATGGGCCTGCAATCGGATTTAGTACTGAGGATTTTATCTACAAACGTTGTCTGAGTCATAAATGATGATATCATCTTAATTAAGAACCGACATATGTTTAAAGTTAACATTTTTGCAACAGTGCTTTATCAAAAGTCTGTGCTATATATAACAACGGTTGTATGTTAATGTGCTCTTAAACTATATATAATTTTTTTAACAATTCTTAGCAGCTAGTGAATAATTGAATCTAATTTGAAATGTACTATGCTAATCAATGAACGAATACAGTCTTGATTCTAAAATTTTTGATTGTGAATTCGGCAGCTGCGAAGATTTGCTGTTTCCTTCCTACAGAAATATGATATCTTTCGCATGCTTCCATGCGTCTGGAAAGTATTCAAAACTTAACAAAACTTTAGCAAAGATAAATCCTGAAACTAGTAGGTAGAGTTGTGTTTCGTCATATTTCACAATTTAAATATGAACCTCGCCCGAATATTCTTTTATAATTTGTAAGTTGCTGCTAAATCTGCTGTTTGTTAAACAACAGCAAACGGTCGGGTGTTTGTGTACAGTATTTGCAGGGAACCCATAAACACCCTTAAGGGGGGTGGAATGAAGGTAGAGACTAAAGGCCACCTACACACGTTTGCGGAATTGTAAATGTATACATAATGTTGCATTAATTACAGTTGGCAATTTAGACGCTTTGAGTAGTTTGTAGGACAAATCACGTACCTAGCTAAATTGTGCACCAATTTATTATTAAGCAGGGTCAAAATAGAAACGGTATTTAATAGATTATGTCGTGGTGTATATCTAGAAAATTCATATCGTGTTAACAAAAAATTTAGCTGTGAGAATATACACATAAATACAAACATAATAAAACATTATATTAAAATATAAAACATATTTAACACAAAGACGCACTGTTGTAGGCTTATCTACTGCATTATAAGATGATTGTTCAAACTCAAAAAAGAATTTATTTATAAGAAGGTGTATTACAATATTCCAACAATGAAAAACTATGTTACTTTTAGATGTAGTCCCCCTACCTAGCGGTGTACTTGCGCCACGGATCTGGAAGCTTTCTAATACTTTCTTGGAAGAAATCTTTAGCTTTATTTGACTGAAATCTTTTCCCGTCTAAAAAAATTCCTGTAGGGGGCCAAACAAATGCAAGATCAGAATTACATGCTGGATGCAGAAGATGGTCGCACTGAAGTTTGTTTATCGTTTCCATGTCCTTGCACTCGTATGAGGACGGACATTATCATGGAGAAAGCAAACAGAACTTTGTCTTATCTTCTGTTTCGGCTGCCTAACATTATCGCGCACCTCCTTCTCTCTGATATTGTTGCGGTAAAGAAGAAATGATTTACAAATGATGCAACTTGTGTTCTTCGGCGAGCAAGCATGGAATCTACATGGCACCCACCTTACAGTACTTTAGCTTGTTTTGTGATATCCTTCAACACTTCCGACACTAATTTGTAAATTTTGAGAATGTTGATGCCTGATTTTTATAAAGACATTTATCGCCATGTTGTGCTCGCAGCTTGTAAGAATTTCAGTTGAATTTACGTCGTCATTCGTAAGAAATTTATTACGCGCTGTTCCACGCTGCAATGAACAGAACTTTCCGCCGTCATAACTCTAACTATAAAAATAATAATAAAATATATAAAAATAAACCCAGGGATGGGTCAACAAGAGTCACGGCAAACCATTAATTAATTTAATATTTGGAGTTGCCTCTAAATAGGGTTTTAATTTAAAAATTCCTGTTTAAATTTGAACATTCTTCGTAGAAACGTTTCAAAACGTCATTTTTCTCTGGCAATGAAAACACATTTATTTTTAAATTGTCATCTAATTTTAAAGCTAAGTGCTGTTTTTAAATCTACATTTTTGATGTATATTATCTGTAATACACAAAACACTACATAGTACGTCTACCAACATCCTGAACATATGGAAACAGAGTATAAGAAATGACTGAAAACTTACTTCTAGAGCATTGCTCTATATGAAAGTGGAAACAAAAAAAGAAAAGACTACAGACCTTTGAAATCTGCTGTCGTAGAAGAATGCAGGTGGCAAGAATGTTTGGGCCACTAACGAAGAAGTTTTAAACAGAAAGAACTAACTTGTAGAATACAGTTTAAGGCTCCTATCCTATGTTATGGAGAACTTTTCTGGTGGCCCAGGGTCAGACAAGTTACGGACATGCCTGTCTTAGTTCTACAGGTGCTATACGCTTAACCCCTAGGGCCGCCTTCGAGATGATCTTATGCCCTCCTCTACTTGACCTTTTTGTGTTCATCAAGGATGAAGCAGTTGTCAAGACACCTCTTCTAGGCGCAATGGTAAACTACCTCCCTCCACAATATGCCTTCAATAGACATATGGACACATCCATCTTTACCGACAGGTCTAAAACAAGGCATGGAACGGGTGCCGGAGTCTTCTCCGCCACCTACGCCACAGTATACCACTAGGCAACGAACGACAGATCAAGAACCAACATATTGGTATCTACAGTGACAGCAAAGCCGCTGTACTAGCCCTGGGTAGTTGCAAAATTACCTCAGGGGTGGTACTGCTATGCCGTGAAGCTCTCGACGATATCTCAAAAGAGAATAGCATTTCCCTTATATGGATGAAAGGACATGACGGAAACTGCGACAGTGAGGATGCTGATGGGATTCCGAGACTTGCCTCCGAACAACCTCTTTGGGGGCCAGAACCCGTTATTCCTATATCCCCGAGGACATTAAACCTTATGTTATACCAAGAAACCCTAAAAACTAAGATGGATAAACACTGAATGTTGTCGTCATGCTATTACTGCACTCTCGCCAAAGACAGCCAAATATTGTGTGCAACTCCTCCGAAAGAACCTGCGACTAGTTGTAAGTATCTTATCTGGACACTGTACTCTAAATCACATGCACAGGTTGGGTCTGGCGGACAGCCTAAACTGTCGCGGATGCAACGGGTATAGCAAGAGGGCACTACCCAGCTCTTTCAACAATCAGAGGATCCATGCTGTGAGACTTTTGGCCTGATATGGCGGAAATCAGTTGCGGATGTTCTCAAGTACATCGAAAGGATTGGATGGCTTGGGTGATGCCCAAATTGAGGAGCTGCTGGGGAGGCAGCACAATGGGCCCACCTATGTGGCCTAAGTGCACGTGAGGTAACTTCTTCTTCTTCTTCTTCTTCTTCTTTTAATATAGGCTTTAGTCTGTTCTCAAAAACCTTAATCTTACGCCTCTTCTGATATGGACACCCAACTCTTGATCCAACGTTTTGCCGGTCTGCCTCGTTCTAGTTTCTCCTCCATTGGTCGATCTTCCTTTGCTCTCCTTGCTAATCTGTTGGTGTCTATTCTGTGCACATGTCTGCTCCAGTACCTAAGTGCACGTGAGGTAACTCACCCTCCCAAATCTTACAGTGACAATGACAGTTTCACACACGAAGGCCTCTTACTCACAATCATGGAAGATAGACTAAATAGGCAAAATGCCAGAGGAAGACCTAGATGAAGCTACACAAAGCAGATGATAGAAAACGTCGGATGTGGAAGCTATAGAGAAACGAGAAACTCACCTATTCCTTGAAAAATAGAACAGGATTGCGTTGTATGAAAGAAAAAGTAGAAGACACTTTCCGCGGAGAACGAATTACAGCCAAGTAGTGATTGAAACCACTGTATTTTTGTGACTATAGTAGAATTTTTGTTTACAGCAAGACGTAGAGTCCGCAAGAATTTAGGAGCTGTTTTAATATGTAGTGTTTTGGCTATAACTTTTGAGCTAAAGTTTTAAATAAACAACCCCACCAAGCTGTATTCAGATCCTTAATATGCTAATAAATACTCCTACGTACTTACATCAGAACTATTTAACACACTTTTTTCCGATGCCCTCAAGGTGAATAATATATAACCCTCCAAAGAACTTCTCATATTAAAACTCATAGTAGGTGAATTGGAAATTTGTTTTTTATTGGATTATCCACTACACGTGTAAGGTAGAAACCAATTTTCCTAACGAAATAAAAGTGTAAAACTTCGAAGTAAATGCAGAATTCCGGCGGGAAAGCAACAATTCATCTTTACTAAAATGACCACGTAGTGCCTGTTACCCTTTGAGGGTCAACGAAATTTGTCCGAGTTCAATTAAATATTAATCCGTTAGTTGGTTTTACTGCGACAACGAAAATCAATTTGAAGGGTGTTCATTTCCCAACGCTTCCGTTCGCTTTTGCATGAATGTAGCGCTAATTGGGTCGAAGATTAACGTTTCCACGTGGCAAAGTTAAATGTTGCGAGCATCATTTGTATAAATTAACAAGAAATGGTTTATGGTTTTGAAATATTTGCATAGGACATAGAAAACTCGACAGGAGATTGAGAAGTAAAGGTCAGCTCTTTTAAAATTATTACTTCTGCAGATGTTATTTTTCAGCGATAATGCTGAAACGACAAATATAATGTCGCTTCTGTAGTTCAACTACAAGAATCTCAAATGAAAGTAAAGGCTTTGATCTTCTTAATGTTGGTAATAATGAAGTAATGTCTAGGTTCCTAAATGTGAAATGCATTGAAAACTAAAATGCTGCGACATTCTTAAATTGCGAAATTCGCGGAGAAAAGCAATTTTACAACAAACATATTTTCATTCATAAAAATCATTATGAAAACTTTCTTTGTAAACTTCGTACATACTTTAAACAATTTCCATTTGTTTCTTACATATGAAAGCATATATACCCAGCGACAAGGATTCCCGAAAGAAAATTTATAATAAAACAGAGAATAAACAACTGCAGTGGTATGTGCATGTTTGTAGAATGGGAGAGAATAGAGTACCACAAATAAGACCAAGATAGAAATAGAACCAAGAAAGTACACAGGCAGTAAAAGAATATTATAGAAGAAGCGTTTAGAAGATTTGGTGAGGGAGGATAGAAATACCATATTAGAGATGGCAAGGTTAACATGGGACAGAAAAATGTATATGTGTAGAAGTTCTGTAGAAAAAGAATAATGATTTGACGGCCTAGAGGCAAAAGGTGTAGATAAAAAAGAAGAAAAATAAAATAGCAAAACCACATTGTCGATTATTAAAAGAAAGTTTATTTATTTCAGCAGTACGAATTTGTGTAATCATTCAATTCCTTTCAAGAATCTACTAGTGATTTCAAATTGCTTACTCATAGCGCAAATTAGTTGTTCAATATTCACAAATGAACAAATTAGAGATCAGAATTTCACGCTGGCGAAACAAATTAACTTCTTTTTTTAATTAAAAGGCAATGATTTAAAATTTTTAATTAGTTCAGACAGCGCAAATGGCTGTAAAATATTCACAAATGAAGCACAATTTAAAAATCTGAATTAATTTAGCCAACTTCGCGCTAGCGAAACAAACTAAACTAATATTTAGGTAGGTACTGTGTAATGATTTAAAAAATGAAAGTAGGCGTTACATATTTAGTAGGGATTAATTAATATTTACAAATAAAAATAAGTATCAGAATTTGTTTCGTCACAACTTCACGCTGTCGAAACACATTATTTAATAATTTCGTAATGATCTAAAATTAGTTCTCGTGGCACAATGTGGTTTAAAGGTTAACGTAACTTTTTCACATAATTTCGGAAAAATTGTATTCAATATCTTATCATACCTTCTTCATTCGTTTATCTGCTCGCTGTGATCATGGAATTTATTAGAAACATTAAATTAAACATTTGCTGAAAAATACTGATGTGAAGTTAGTTTAATGTCCATTTAAAACTCATTTGTACATTCTGGATTCCAACAGATTTACCCCGCACTGAATTTACATATCAAAATTGCACCATAGCCGCACAGAAGAAACAGATCCAAATATCCGACAAAAGCAATATGCAATAATTTTGCATTATAACAAAGAACTTTCCACCTGTAAAATCGCTAATAAAGTAATCGTTTAGCCGTCGTTCGAGTAATTGGGAATTATGCCAAAATTGAAAATTTGGAACTCCGGAGACCAGAAATATCCTCTGCTAGAGATAATGCTGTGTTGGTAAGAACCAGTTTGGTCGACGGGAGCCGCAATTCTACAAAACTGACCAACTTATGATCCGATGCTAAGGGTGTCTTAATTATGAACTCCGATGATTTAGAGAACGTAAGAAACCACTGCTTTCCGAAAAACAGAGACTCAAGTGTCTGCAATTAGCTAAAGAACACCGTCACTAGACACCAGAAAAGTGACAGAAGGTGCTAATTAGTGATCAATAATCATGCTGGTAATACATATGTCAAAAAGTTTTCTGCGGAAAAATTTTCACCAAAATGCGTATTTCTAAAAATATACTGTCTCTGTTATGGGCGTGGAGTTCGTCGAATGCATGTCGTATCTGGGATGATGAAAGTCACAAAATATATTGAGGTCCTACAGAATAAAAAGTTGCGTAATGGAAAAGATATGTTTAGAAAAGAAAATGCACCTTGTTATAGAGCAAAAGTGATTGAACCTTGCATATCAACTAGTAATTGGCCAATAGAATCTCCACACCTTAATCCTATTGAAAACTTTTAGCAAAGCTAACATTATTTAAAAACAAATTAACAAAAAATGGTTTTAATCGCAGCTCTTATAAATGCCTCCATTCGCTGTATCTCCAAGGAAGAACTTAGAAACTGATATATTCTATTCCAAATAGATGCAAATTAGTCATCAAGAACAAGGGCTAGCCGATAAAGTATTAAATTATTCTCATATATACAGTATGTTTTGTAATATCGTAGGTTTGAAGTTAAATTCCAACAATAAGATGTACGCAGTTTGGAATAAATGTTCTATTTCAAGATGTTTTTCCATGCCCAGCAAAAATGTGATTTCTTAACTTTCCTATACTACTGTATTTGAATATCTGTGAGATACTTAAATATGATACAGGGTGGCCCAAAGAAAACGAAACAGACCCGATTTTTCATATTTATCGTCATTTTTTTTTAAATCGCAACGACCTGTCCATGGTTGTTGTGAGGGGGAAACTTTTTGCGTTTATTTTCAACCTTATCACTTCAACCTTCTAGGGGTGAGAGCTTTACCCCTAAAATTTTAAATAAGAAAGGGGGTCGAGTGATACATCATTTTAAAGGGCATTAAATTATCGTTCTAACGCTTCCTAGTTTTCCAAATTCGGATCAGGCCATTCCACTGCCCCTATTTGGCCAATCCATCTACCAGGAAATGTTTCATCCAGATACAGACGAACAGCAAGGGCATAGTGTGGAGGTGCTTCGTCTTGTTGGAACATTAACTCATTCACATTGCAACGGGCATTTTGTTCCATAATTTCAGTTATTGCTGGATCAAAATGATCTCGTATTAAATCCCAATACATTTCTCCTGTTAAGTTTCTTGGTAGAAAAAAAGGACCAACAACGCGATCGCCATAAATTCCAGCCAACAGGTTTAATTTTTGAGGATTTTGAGTGTGAACTTCATGGTATATGTGTAGGTATTTATCGGCCCAATAGCGAATAAGAAGAGCAGTGCAGTTCTTTCTATGGAGCCACATAAACCGTAAAATTTATAGTACTCCACCATAATCCCTAAATGATTTGCGTCAACGGATCAAGGACGAATGCCGGCAAATTACCCCAGAAATGCTTCAGAACGTCCGAAACCGTTTTCAACAAAACCTGTACTACAAACTAAGGGATCCTGAAGTAATAGAAAAAATAAGTTGTAAAATAGAAAAAGAGATAAATACAGTAGAAGCATGCTTACGATCTGAAGAAGAAATCCAGACTACTTGGATCGTGATAAAAAAACAAAATAGCAGATGTTCAGGAGCAGGACATTGGGTTTAGAGAAAATAACAAAAAACAAGAATGGATGACACAGAATATCCTAGATCTCATGAGTGAACGGAGAAAATATGAAACACGACCAACGCAATATAAGGAAATCAATAGAATTATCAGAAAAAAATGTAGAGAAGCAAAAGAGAAATTAATGTCAGAAAAATGCCAAGAAATAGAACTGCTGCAAGAATGGTAGCATATGTTCAACATACATAAAAAAGTAAAAGAAATGAGAGGCAGAACTAGAAAACACCAAACAACAACTCTAAGAGACTCAAACAACGAAATAATCTTAGCCATAGAAGCCAAACTCAGGAGATGGGAAGATTACGTAGAAGAACTTTTCAATGACGATAGACCTAATGAACCACCACCACCAGGAAACCAAGCAACAAATGAAAAAGCACCTGAAATCTCTAAAAGTGAAGTAATCCACGCTATAAAAATACTTAAAAGCAGAAAAGCTACTCGCCCTGACAATATACATGCAGAATTTCTTAAAATAATAGCAGATAACGAAAGTAAAAGCCTAGATCTTATAACATCGCTGTTTAACAAAATATATGAAACAGACAAGATACCGTCCGTTTGGCTGAAGTCCACATTCATAATAATAAAAAAAAAAAACTTCTCTCAATGTGACGACTACCGCATGATAAGACTCATGTCCCACGTGCTAAAAACATTCTTAAGAATTATCGACACACGCATCTACAGAAAATGCGAATACCAAATAGACAACACATAATTTGGATTTCGGAATACCTTCGGAACACGAGAAGCACTTTTTGCTCTTAACGTATTGACCCAAAGGTGCAACGATATGAATGTAAATGTATACGCGTGTTTCATTGATTACCGTAAGGCATTTGACTGTGTTAATCACCAAAAAAATTTTGGAAATCTGGAGACTGACAGGAATTGACGAAGAAGATTTGCGCAATATTACCGAACTTTACTGGCATCAAACATCGAAAGTCAAAGTAGAACAAGAAAACACAAGATATCCTAATTAAAAAAGGCAAGGCTGCGTACTCTGCCCGCTGCTGTTTAACTTGTATTCAGAAGCAATTTTTAAAGAAGCACTAGAAGGGGACGCAGGTGGAATTCAGATAAACGGCACTACAATTAATAACATCAGATACGCGGACGACACCGTAATAATGGCAAACAACCTCCTAGAATTAAAACACATGATGGATAAGATCGTTCAACATAGTGAAACATTGTTACGGTCCAAAAAAGATTCACGTTACGGCGCCAAATTTGTTACGGGCCAAACGCGCTTTCTTGGACCCGCAAACAAAAAAAGATGGAAAAGGCCAGCGGCTTGCTCAGAGGAGTAGGGGGAGTTCGTTAAAAATCGCTTATCGAGAAAATGCTTCAAGTTGTGTACAGGGCGAGTCAGAATAAGTGGGCGCCACCTTCCAAAATCCAGCTGGTTTTGTAGGTCCTCGCGGAAGGTCGAGAAACCAGCAGCTCACGTGAATGGAACCTACCTTGTTTTGTGCCTCCTCCTATATAATTAAAGCTTGCAAATTTCTTACAACAGGTTCAAAAGACACAATAAGAGACAATAAACTTTAAAACACATATAATAAAATAAATAGAAAGTGGCAATACAATAAACGGACACGAATTATTATGACACACAAGTTTGCATTACATGATTATCCTTGAACGTTCAGGTAACTCTTCGCCACTGGTGTTACGGGATTTAAGTTAGGCATTCAGTTAAAAAAAAACACCAGTGACGCTGAAGCTCACAAAAATATAGTATAATTTAGTAGCTTTATCCTAAAACAAATTAACACCTAAGGCGACTGAAGGTCCTTTTTATTTTTTTTACAATTTACAAAAAATAATTAAATTTGAAGTCTGCAAGTCACGCGAGGAAAAAAAAGTTTATTTTTCACTGCACAACAACAAAAACATTCTTTACCTTGACGAGGAGACGGCACAATAAGACGGCGATTTCCAGTTGTTATAAACGATGAACAGAGGCGAAGACAGGAACCTTCGGTAGCATGAAATGGCTGCAGAACCACGGGCGTCGGGCTTTGGCAATGATCCGCCGAAAGGCGATTGGTCAACTCACTGAAGAGTTGCCTTTTCCTGGGGTTGAATCAAGATGTTCCCATTAATCCGGCAATAGCCGACAG
>JABXWE010050924.1:0-14332 GCA_014611495.1 Limonius californicus | reverse complement strand
TCCTCTCCTCTCCTCTCCTCTCCTCTCCTCTCCCCTCCTCTCCTCTCCTGTCCTCTCCTCTCCTCTCCGATCCCCTCCTCGCCTCTCCCCTCCCCTCCTATCCTCTTCTCTCCTCTCTTCTCCTATCCCCTCGTCTCCTCTCCTCTCCCTTCCTATCCTCTTCTCTCCTATCCTCCGTTCTCCTCTCCTCCTTTCTCCTCTTCTCTCCTCTTCTCTCCTATCTTATTTTCTCTTCTTTTTTCTGATCGTAGCGTACCTAAAGACACTCTAATTTATGCTAATTTGCGGCCAATAATATATTTTAGTTACTAAACGGTAAATTTAGGTGCTTTTATATTTTGAACAGCAACAAATTAAAGACCACCGAATACAGTACGTTTTTCTATAATTCTATATTCTTTTATGTGTTTTTTTTTCTTTTCCGTTATTTCGCTTGTAGTTCGTTTCAATGAATATGGTAAAACAGAAACCACTTAAATCTTTTATCGACTGCAACTTCGTTATGTACGTTATACAAATAATTATAGTTTATTATCCCATCGCGTTCTCATTAACAAGAATTATAGCCTCATTTTAAATGAAATTTAAATAATAAAAGCAATTCTAAGAGATTTAAAAATATGACGTGCTCATTAGTCGTATAAATCTAATTATAGGATTCATGAATTAACACTTTATTTAATTATAGACTGTTATCTGTTGCCGTAATTATTTAATTTTTAAAGTTTATTGTTGTCAGTAAGGAGAATTGTATTAAAATTCTTGTTTAAACTATGATATATTGCTTTAAAATGCATTAATTATATGAGCATTCGGATCACTTTTGTAGCAGTAAATGCCAGTTCTGCATAAAATAACAGCCGTGCTATTCTCGTTACCGCATTTGTACTTACAATTAACATTCCACTGTGATCATGAGCTTTAAAGTCTTTTAAGTAGACTGAAAGTAATGTGGTCACTGCAGTATCACAAATAGCAGCACGATTAACTCTCTTAAGCGGCAATTACAAGATAACAAGCTACAAGAATTGCGTTACCATTTGTGGACGCTGCATGTAAAGAGATGTAATATACTACTATGTCGCAAGGCCTGCTTCTTTTAAATCGATTCCGAAATCAAAATTTACTCAAGTCAGTTCTATATTTAAGTTTCTGCATAATTTATTGAACATTAAAGAAGACGTGGATCGCTTTAATCCAGACACATGAAGATGTATAAATAAATACGAACCAACATCCTGTGATCTTTGCAGACATAAATTACGCCGAATTTACAAAGCACTATTTAATAATCGTTCATAATTCACGTTTTAATTAATCGTAAATGTTTTGAAGTTTCCCTAATTATGTGTTGTATAAATTTTATGTTCAAAGTACATCAAGTGCAACATGCTTTCCGAAAATAAAATTGCCCAGTCCGGAGAAACCGGCGACTCAAACTCCTGAAAGCGTATTTAGTTTGAAGTGTACGGGGCGAATTTATCCGCACTCCATGTAAGTATCAGCATGATGTTAATTCGGATTAATCCAGGGATCGGTCAGTAGGGTGAGGCCTTTATGAATAATAATTAGTGTTGCAAACAAGATCCTAGTCCGCGTCCCGACGCGGTTTGCGGTGCACCGAGGCGGCTATTCGCCTGTCTACCGCCGTCGCCAAAGGTCCTGTTCCCTCTATATCCTGTAACAGTTATGGGATTTACTCGAGCTGCTTCATTTCTGCCTTGTGTACGTTTAAATATGCAACCATAAAGCAAAGCTCGAATGTATAAAGTTTAGTTTTCAGTTGTTCAGGTTTATGTCAGTACTGAAGAGAAAAATATATTTCTCCTTTGTCTCAAGGAACTTCATTGCGAGTTTTACTTTGAGAATGGTGTTATAACAATCTATATCTTATATCATGCAATGTAGTAGAAGGTTTTTATACTTATAAATGTTTAAATATTCTTTGAAACTGTGTTCTTAGTAGACATTACAAGCGTTGACATCATGTCTGTTAGATTAACAAGCTTCAACAAAGTGTGTGTCTGGGAAAGGTACCAATGAGCCAAACTCTACCCTTAACCAGTACTATTACTATTGTTAATTACACTGGTGTCAAAAAGTGCTGCATCAGTTGCACAAATAAGTTAAATTGCTGTTTAAACCCATTTTTTAGAATATTTTTCATTTCATCATTGCAAATATAACACAGGTACATAAAAGCTGTTCTAGGAAAGTTCACCGACTGCAATTCACCGACGGAAAGTTCACCGACAACAATTCACCGACTGGAAAATTCACCGACTGGGAAATTCACCGACTGGTATATTTGTCGCATGGAAAATTCACCGACCCGCAATTCGTCTAAAGGAAAATTCACCGAATCTACAATTGATCGATGATAACTTATTTATTATAAACCATGAAACGTGGAAAACTGTTTTAAGCTCAGCTTATTCAGAAACAGAAAAATTGTACATTATTTATAATAATATAGTCTACACCTAAACGTATATTACAATACACACTAATTAATTTTAAACTATTTTGGTACTTAATAGGTCATCTGTCGTTTTTAATAACTAATTCATAACTTTTTGGCATAGGGTTCACCAGTTTTTGTAATCCTTCCTTCGTAATGCACCAATCATTATCGTTCATCACTGACAGCCTTTTTGTCCCATTGCTGCGCATCAGCTTCTTCTCTGCTACGTGTTCCTCATCAACGCTAAGCTAAAAACACGGGGGACCTACAGTTTAACGTCGAATTCGAATGACAGAAATTCCAAAGAAGGTTGTAACATTACGACCCCACTGTTGCAAGCCGGATAGGGAAATTGTGAGTGGTGGGCTGCCGACAAGATTTTTATAAATCTGCATAGTACTGCTTAGGTTTCGAAAGCAAGTCTAAATCAGCGTTTTATTCAGAAAGCCAGCGATTTACCAACTGAGTTACCACCCCACCCAATGCAGGCATCAATTAGGGATTCGATTAACTTCACGTTTTTGTGGGCTTTTTTCTTGAAGTAATGTAAAAATCCTCTGTCATTGTGCCGGGATTGTGATGGCTAGTTTATTCTTTTAACTTTATTGGTCGACATTTTATTGAACGACCTTTAAACTGTGGCAAGGATCATCCTGAAAGATAAAGGTTTTGCCAAGAAATAATTCTTTTCCCCTACGCATCATATTCTCCTGTAGGACATCAATGTATCTGGTAGCATTCATCATGCAAGATACAACATACAGTCTATCAACACCTTCAACAGACGTGCAGCTCCCATATCATGACAGAGATTGGATGTTTAATTATTGTTGGCAGAACACACCGTCGTGAAAATTCTTCTCCAGGAAATCTTCTGATATATGAGTTTCCAGCATGATTGTTGTTAGGTAGATTCATCAAACCATCACTAAATAATACCTTCTGATATTGCTCTGAGGCCCAATGGCGATGATCCTTTGCCAATCTCAAACGGTGGAGCGCTTGTTTTTCTGATAGGAGGGGTTTCTTCTGGTGCAACCCCTAAGTTCAGATTTAGGAAGTCTCCGTCTTACAATCGAAGTGCATACACTTACACCTGTAGCTTCGGGCCATATTTCGTTTAAATCTGTCCTACCAGGCTCGTCCTGACTGTTTCTCACTGATGTTTCTTCGCAAAGCCACTGCGGGGTCTATCTTCAATTTTTTCCCATCTCAGAATATTTTTGGATCACTCTAATAACTGTGGATTGATTGCACTATACTTTCATAGCTATTTCACGACTGGAAGCACTTTGTTTATGATGAAAAATTATTTCATATCGTTTTTTGTACGATAATTTGAACACTATTTCTTTTCGGATGGCATTTTGCCACAGTTAGGGACATGCAAAATGCAACTAAATAGTCTATAGTACCTGCAGGTATATATTACTCATGACACAATAAGTATTTCTCCTAATCATGCTTTTAACTTTTATGTTAAATGCATTTTAATAATCCCATTACAAAATGCGCGAATAACTTATTATCGATTTTAGAATAGAACTTACTGTAATTGTTTTCTATGGAGTTCTAAGTAAGTAATTAAGAGATCCCGCAAGGTAATGGCAAACCAGCAAGGTATTCTGCCACGTTAAGCTGTAGGTCCTCTATGTCTGTGGTATTTTAAACGCGTAACACAGGCATAGGAGAGAAGATCGCTACGTCTCGTAAGAGATAAAGCCCTCGAAGAAGAAGAATTAAGAGATAAATTGTTGGCATAGTCATTAAAATCAAATATTTAAAATTAATTTTTGGAAACTATGCCAAAAATGCAGCTAAACTTCAAGAAATAGTTATTTTCTTGGGCTATGCAAAACTTTTTCACACCACTGTATAATATAAAGTATTTAAGTCTCACTAGATAACCAAATTTGTACTGCAAATACTAGCACTACACTTCTACTAAAAAGAATAGGAAACTTTATACACTAACTGTTGTATCCATAGAAGTATGTATGAGTGGTAGGTATTACGTGGTATGTATAAAACGCTTGTACTAATAAATCTGTATACTATCTTATTTAAAAAAGATCTACCCAGTATGTCTGTATGTACCTAATATAACTAAAATTCACACACCTGTAAATTTTCTCTAAGGAAGCTCGTAAATGTAAGTACATGACATATAGGCGCCACCGTTTTCACGCCGCCGTTTTGGCACCGTAGCTTCGGAGCTGTCGTTTTGGCGCCAGGGCATATTGGCGCTGGCCATTTTGGAGCATGACATTTGGACTCCTAATTCCCGGTCGGAAACCAACCCCAATATAGTAGGTACATTTTAATAAATACTATTTTTAGAAGATTGTTAGTAGTTAGTGTAAAATTCTTCTTCAACACACAACTTAGTTTTACCTCGATTTACTAAAGTAACCTCTGACAGCATTTTAATTTGTGATTTGATCGAAAAATTAGGTAACACCAAATTGCATTGAGAAAAGGTGCCACAATATTGTTCTAAGGTTATTGCTGTTTCCTCGCATGTTGATAATTACTACTTTCTTATGAAGTTTATGGGTGTATTATGTTTAAAGGTATATGTTTATTGGATTTATCTAGGTAACACTTGAGGCATATGTGGTTAACACGTAGGATTAACAAAACGTACAAAGTGATTCGATATATGCTTGTCCCACTAATTATCCTATTATTGCTATTTTTCTACACGGCTAAAAATTAAATTCATGTTTAAAATGTATTGAAATGTACTTTAGCGGTATTATTTTACAATTTTTGGTGGCAGACATAATAACATGTGTTTTATTTATAATAGAAATTTTCACAAAAATATCACCTTAGATGAGTATTCTAGTGGTAGCTCCCAAACGGGAATTCCATCCTAACATACGAACAGACAAGTGAAAGTCAATAAAAGGTTTATAATAATAATATAATGAGAAAGATACCCGATGGCAAAACTTCCGGTGCCCAAATGTCCTACTTCGCGTAGATGTGTGTAAGATAGCAGGTCCTGACTAAGTAATTTAATACATTATTCTAAGAAACAATTGAATTTGAAATTGAATTCAAAAAATTATTTTTAAATAAATAAGCAATGTAACTGCTAGAAATTGCTTTCAATTCGTAATACTACACCATTATCTTAATTAAAACTCTAAAAATACTATAATATTTTACTACATAGAGTAACAAATATTACAGCAGGAATGAACCTGGACAAAGGTAAAGGTATTGACCAATCTCTAATAAAGATTAATGCTTAGATAAATACAAAATATTACTTCTTGCAGTTTACCCTAATTATATAAAAATATTATCGTTCAAATACTTTATACTTTAGTTTTTACTTTAGAAACACTTTATAAAATACTACCATTGATTACTAACATTATGCTCAGTAGATCGTCATGGGATGGTATTCAAGCTGACACGAGTGACCGTTACTCTAATGAAGTCTAACTAAGTCAAGTACAACATTAAACTTTAAGAGAAAAGTTTCGACCGTTACTTACTACACCTATGTTGTGTACAATCAATAATATAAGTTATAACTATAGCTTGAAAAACTTGGAAAATAACAGATTTTATTTATTGATTTAAATGTTTATTGTATGGAATATTATGACTTTTTTTATGTTTTGCAACATTGAACATTTCTGCTGCAAACTACATACTATATTGTGCATTTTAAAAATAGTTTTTAGTATACTTAGCGGAAATAATGGGTTTCTTCTAGTGCGCACATATATTCTACACTTTAGCCATAACATACGTTGCATATTCTCCATTGTATAATTATTGGAAGTATATTTTTACGTATTTTTTGCGAACGATTACTATTGCGTAACTATGGAAGCTTTATGCATAGTACACATTTTTCAAATAAATAGTATAATTATAAGATACCATAGCTCACTCACAGTGTACATATTTTGTAATTTATTTCATAAATTACAAATTTCATAAATAAGCTTCAGCTTTCTTCATTTCTATAGTTCGAAGCATATTTCTGGAAATTTTCTATGAACGTTGCATATGTGAACATACATTGTACATTTTTCTATGATTTGTAGCATAATTATGGTATACATATAAGCCAACACGAATTTTTAATTGCTTGTAAATCATCTACCAGTCAAGTCAAATTCACACTTTTAAGAATTAATAAAACGCTGCATATGTGCAACATGTGTTGTGAATGATTTTAAGCATAATTATAGTAGGTAATTGCAAATAGTGTGGTGGTGGTAGTTCAGTTGGCAGAGCGTTCGTTTTCTGAATAAAACGTCTATTCTGGTTTGGGTTCGAAACCTAAGCATTACTATGCTGATTTATAAAAATCTTGTCTGCAACCCATCACACACAATTTCCCAATCGGGCTTGCAACCGTGGGATCTTAATGCTAAAAACCTTCTCTGGAATTTCTGTCGTTAAACTGTAGGTCCCCCGTTTTCCTGCTTGTAAATTACCTACCAAGTTAACACATAAGAAGAGCACTAAATTAGAAGTTTAAAAAATATCTACCATTCTGGATACCTATTTAAAATTTCTACTCATAAACAATTTTAGTATTTTTCGGAGATATTTTGCATATTTTTTATAAACCCTGCACATGCGCTACACGTAGTGTACATTATTCTTCTATTTCTGGCACACTAATTATGGTGTACTATACCTATAGTGCAATAATGAGCAACAACCAATTTTTAATTGCTTGTAAATATCCTACCTAGACACTATTAATCTGAAAAAAAAGAAAAGCCCTGATCTAGAATTATTAATATTTATAAAGTATCAATAATTGTAGATACTTTATTTTAATATTTCGACATCCATTTTGTGGTTGCGAGCATATTTGTCCGCATTCTTTAAAGCAGTACATAAATACCTCATAGCGGTAACAAATATACCCAATTGAAAAAATGTACGATTTTGTTCAGCAATTGCGGGCTTAATGTTGCAATTTTACTATGAATGCAGCATATTCTCAATAAAAGTTGCATATATTTCGCATATTGTTATTATGTTTGAACACAACTAGCGTATGAAATGCTTTCCTTTTTATGATGGCGAACATTTAGAAATTACCTTTGTTTAAATCATGAATACGTTGTTGAATATATACCGTACGTTTGCTCCGGTAAGTAGTTTAGCAAATAGAGTAAATTGATATCGGTGTTTTGTGAATTCAGGAGAGCATGGATCTCGAATAATACCTGCAATATATATGCATGTATGCAAGTACTGCTCATCAACAATAACGCAGTTGCTAATAACTAATACGGGGTCGTGTTAAACTCCCCCCTTGGGGTTTAATCCTCTGTTCGTATATCATGAGTAGCATGTAACACCGTTCTTGCTGGTTACCTACCCTGTTGTGCCAGAGCTTAATGTTGTATATGTGCTACACTTTGTAGAGGGTGGCAGTACAACACAGGTTGTTGTCGTATTTTTTCATTCCCTCTAAAACAGGCTCGTAAAAGGAACGAGTTAGTGATTACGTTTAATAAATGAAAATGCTCTCGGGCACTTTTGCCCAAGACAACAATGCCTTTGTGCAGCACGAGTTCTATTTGCGAGCGTTCTAGGCGATGTTCGCTGCTCTATTTACATCTTGCAGCAATAATCCTACATTGTACGAAATTTATTTGTTTTCGGTTGAGGTGAGTGCTTAATTGATGCTCAAATTTGCGTCTGGACTGACAATTTACGACTCGTGCAAATAGTGCAAGGTGCACTTGTTGCCAAGGCAATCAATTACGACAGGTAATATACGAACGGAGCAACTTATTTTATGGCCGGTTTAGACAAACTTCTAATAAACATTTTATATTTAGTACTGGTACGACATATGTTATAACCGCATAATTACCAACACACGTTAACTTATTCGCGGTATACACTTACGTTCTAAAATATGTTGAAGTTCCATAATTCTACATCAATAAATTTTTCGCGCATTCCTGAACTGACTATAAAAGTACCATTTCTACCAATTATCATTTCAGAAGGTTCATAAAGAGTAAGTTATGTCTGCAACGCAACTGTAAAATTTGAATATCGTATAAATTTTAAATGCTGAGCTTGTGGACGCTACAAAATATTTTACAAATTTGGGGAATCTTAGTGGATATTTGAAAACTGTCACAGCTTTTGATTTTCAAATGTTCCTTAATGTATGTAAAACTATTGCATAATTTATTCAAAATTTCATCATTTTTCGGTAATTTTTAATAGATTTGAGGTTAAGTCTTACCCAAAACATTTTAAAATTGTATTCCTTAAGAAAAAGAACTTTTCAAATTTATATAGTTTTCAGATTTTCTACGGTTTCATATACATACAGACATAAAAAGATTTATAGTATCTGTATAGAAAAAGCATATATTTATAAAATAATTTCGTTTGATTTTAATATACTCAGTGACATGTAAATCGCAACACCAAGAAGGGGTAGGCATTCTTTGACCAAACTTGGCAGAAACGTTTAACTACTAAAATGTAGCAATTGATTAAAATTTTAAAGAAAAAGATCAAAATGTAAACAAAATTTTTATTAATAATGGGTTGGTCCCCTCCCCCCTATTGGTTACACACTCCCCCACTCTTTGTGGCATCGATTCTTACAGATCGTCGATTTCCTCTTGGGGTGTTGTGTCCCAAGCAACCTGTAATTCGTGCTGTAGAGCTTGCCTCGTCTGCGGAGGATGCAGCAAGTTCCTCGGTCTTCTCCCCATAATGTGCCAAACATGCTCGATAGGCGAAAGATCAGGAGATCTGGTTGGCAATGGCAACAGATTGACATTATCCTCTGCAAATCGGTCCATAGAAAGTCTTGCACTATGGTGACGGGCATTATCCTGCTGGAAAAGTGGGTCTTTCAACTGCTGAAGAAATGGAAGAATACGGAGTTTTGTCACGTCATCCACATATCGCTGGGCGTTCGTATTGTCTCGGAGGAATAACAAACGGGACCTGCTTCCATAAGTTATAGCACCCCATATCATAATCCCCATAGTTTGGTGCACATGCCTCGCAACAGAAAATTCAAGATTGCGACGTTCCCCACCTGTTCGTCTGACCCTCATACGGCCATCGTGCATCCCCAAACAGAATCGGGATTCATCACTGAACACCACCCTATGCCACTCTACGTTCCAGTGCATTCGCAACCTACATCACTCCAAACGTTGCTGTCGGTGTTGAGCCGTAAGATGTGGCCGATAGGATTGCAAGCCGAAAGCTCTGATTCTGCGGTAAACCGTTCGAAGGGTTACAGGACGACTTTCGTTAGCTAACCATTGATCGGCAATTGATCTGGTACTGGTTTCGGTTAAGGCGATTTGCAATTTCTCTGAACGAAAAACCACCTTCGCACAAACCAACAATACGACCTCTGTTGAATTCGCTTAATTGGCCGTAATTTCCACGTTGGCGCACTCTAGACATGATTACACCCTCAAAACAAACGATCAAAAACGAAAACAATAAAGAACTGAACAAAATCTCACAAAACATACACCTGATAAAATTGTTAGAAAAAACCGAAAGTACTGTCAGATAAGCCATTATCACTTGATCCATATGAATGAAATTTTTATCAATTGCTACCTTTTGGTAGTTAAACGTTTCTGCCAAGTTTGGTCAAAAAGTTCCTACTCCTTCTTGGTGTTGCGATTTCCATGTCACTGAGTATAAATATACAAATTACTAAGAAATTTAAAACCCCCTGAATTTTTCTTTAATATGTAATAATTTTAAATCTAAATGTTGTCAAGATTTTACATCGTTTTATTCAGATTCTACAAAGTTTTTCAAATATTTTCATCAATTAGATTAAAGACTTTCTTCTTCTTCTCCTTTCAGTCCGTAGATTAGTTGACAGCTCTCCAACTGTTTCTGTCACTGGTCGTTCTTTCTATCTTGTTGTATGCATCAGTGCCAGCGTATTCCCTACCTCAGTTCTTCTATCATATTTATCATGAACTGGTGTCTGTATGTATGACCTAGCTATCGATGTCTTTTCCATTATATCATCTTCCATATTTGTCTATCTTCCTCAGTTCTCTCCAAGACTTCTAAGTTTGTGGTTCGGTCAGGCCACATTCTAAAAGCTTCGATAGCTATTTTGTCGGGTTGGCTTATTGTCCATGTCTCAGAATCATATACAGCTATACTCCAAATTAGGCATGTATTTCTAGCAAAAGTATCCAGTTTACATTGTCGAATGCTTCTTGCAAATTTAAAAAAGCAATATATACCTGTTTGTTAATGCTTATGGTTTTTTCGGTTAATATAGTTAATAATAGAATAGCTTCTCTTGTTCCTCTGCTCCTCCTAAAACCAAATTGATCCTCTAATAAATTCGATTCCATTTTTCTTTCTATTCGTTTTTGAACAATATTTTGAAGTATTTTCGATACATGTATCAGAGTATCCTGCATGTTTCTTTTACTTATAATTGATGAGTACAAACTGTATTTGGTTTGTTAATTACTTTTTTCTTTCCTTTGTTGAAGTTAGTATTAATTCGTAAGTAAAACCAATATTATTAATAATTCCAATACAAAATTTATTAATTTCTTGCAGCTTCATACGAGTTTCGTTGTGGTACATTGGTATATCTTTGAAAATAACGGGAATATCGTCGAAATACGTATAATGGAAACACAACACCAATGAATCTTATTATAATTATTAATAACATTGTTTTGATTTATTTATTAATAATCTGAAAACATTCAATGAGTGTATCCGTGTTTAGTTTTAAAAGACTTTGGAGAATCTAGCAGAACGACTATTTAAATCACCAAATGACAAGAACAGAATCCACAGTGCAGTACGGATCTGAATGCAATGCTTCAAGATCTAAAAAACCAGACTGTACACAACTACAACCGACCCTATCTTATACTGAAACTTCATACTACTTACTCTGGAAAACTACACGAAATCTTAAACCATCACAGCGAGTAATACCTCCATTTCCGAAGACTGATGGAAACTGGACCATTAGTGGGAAGCAGAAAGCTGACACATTTACAACACATTTTTACCGATGTATTGCACCCCTTCCCATCAAAGTTAACTCTAGAAAAAGTATACTAAATACAATGGTACCTATAGACACCAGATGATCTAAGTCCACCAATAAACAAGATTACACTATAGGAAGTTACATCCTTAATAATACAGAAATAAACCTAAAGAAATCTCCAGAATATAACCATATTACAGACAAAATCATAAAAAATTACTGGAACAAAATCTTAAACTGATAACTGCAATATTTAATGCTATATTAAAACCGAGGCAATGGAAAGTGGTCCGACCAAATAATGTTCATACTTAAACCAAGAAAGCCACCAGAGGAAACATCACTATATCGTCTAATCAGTTTATTGCCAATACCGCCAAAACTTCTCTAAAGATTAGAACCACTTCTCTAAGAGTACGATCTGCTACCCGAACACATATACGGATTTAGAGATGAACACCTCACCATCGATCATATCCATAGAACACTAAATGGTATCAGCCAGACCTTTGAAGAGCAGAAGTATTGTTGTCCCGCGTTTTCAAATCTAACACAAGCCCTCTATAAGGTGTGGTTACATTGTTTAAAAATCAGAAAAATCTGTAACACATCTATTATCAGCTTATGTAACCGTACTCGATTAACAGAAACTTTCAGGTGAAATTCCACGATGCATTGTCAGACTTACATTCCCTACACTCGGCAGGGCCGCAGAGAAATGTCTTGGGACCCATCCTCCATCTACTGTCTCACTTTGGTGAAATTCCCCGCGCAGGAGATTGCAATTCCCATATTTGTTTCCTAGTTTTCGGTTGCATCTATGCTGTTTCTTGATTCTTTTCTGTTTTTGCCTTTCTCGTATTCCTTTATGAGTTCCTTTATTTGGTCCGTTATTCTCCTAGATAATCTGCCTCTAAGTCCTGTTCCTTCTACTTGTCCATGAATTATTATTCTTTCAAGGCTATCCGTATATCTGGTAATATGCCCATAGTACTTATTTTAGAATGTTGCGGTTTATTATTTGCGATCCGGAACTTGAATTTCCTTTGTTACTTTTACAACTTCTTGGTGCTGTGCTCTGTCCATGATATTCTCTACATCTTTGTCCAACAACGTAATTCAAACGCATTATGTCTTTTCATGTTCTTGATAGTCCACGTCTCGGCTCCATTAGTGACAATTGAAAAAATCAAAATTTCATTAGCCTTACTTTAGTCTCTTTGGTAAAATTATGTTTTTCCAAATTTGTCGCTTCATATCTGCATGTATTGGTCACCATAGATCCCAAATATGCGATTTCTATTCTGCTTGTAAGTCCATGGTTTGCGGGGGCCATTTTTTGGATTTGGTTGTGGAATTCTATCAATCACCATCACCTTAGTCGATATTAAGTGTAGCTCAAGGCCCAGACTTGAGCTTTCTTTCTGTACTCTCTGTAGAAGTTTTACCATTTCTTCTGCTTTATGAGTCATTCGTGTGGTATCATCATCATCGTTCTTCCTCCAGTGTTAATTTTTCCATAGAAGTTAAATAGCAGGAGAGATGGAATACAGCCTTACAGCACACTTTTTTCAGTCTTGAGTGTGCCGAAGCTTCAATATCTATTAAACACGGCAGATATACCGACCACCAACCATACGATGATATCCATGTTCGCATATGGTACTGCTATTCTAGCAGCTCATGAAAATCCACAGACAGCTAGAATTTTACAAATTGATATTAGCTACGCACAAGACATATCATCTTTACACTTATATTGCCCCGTGATATGTGAGAAGTGAAGTGATTCACTGTGAAGTTCGAGTAAAATGAGTAAAAGAAGAAGTGACGTGCGCGAACGCAAAGTATCTTCTTAAGCTTCAGTATCACATCCACACTCTTGCTGTGAATTTGCTAGACAACGCGCAGACTCAGTTAATACTTCGACACTTCGACAGTCACACTTGATAAACCTTCCACTGGCAATGTGTCCAATATGTAAATTAAATTAACAGATTTACTAATTGTTCAATAAAGCGTATAGTAAATATATAAGAGAAAAATATTTTAACTATTTTAAATACTTGAAAAATGATTTTCTGGTCATCTTTACTAAATAACTACGATATTTGCATATCGCCACATCTTAGAAAAGAATTTCCAAGATTTTACTAAGCTTGTCATATAATTTTCTCCAAGAATTAACAATATTTTCCGAAACTGTACTTGTATTTCCAGAACACAGGTTTAAATTTTTCTAAATTACAAATATTAAAGTGTGAAGAACAGTGTCTTAAACATTTTGTCACATGTATCATAATTATCATAGGAACTTCAGTTTTCTAAAGGTATTCAAAAATTGCTTACTGTAAATTATTTCAAATTTTACTTAGAAGTTTCCAACAGTTTCTAAGACTTTTCATCTTACTTTTCTCATTTTCACGACATTAAAACTTTTAAACTTATACTGATTTACAAGCTTTAAAAAGTTTTCAGGGGCTTGAAAATAAACAGAAATATCCAAAAAAATTTACGCGAAGCTTTTTTACTATGTCTACTATTTGTGAATTTTTCAGAGATTTGTCAGCCCTAACAGGAAGCAGAGTCATATTTTTTATTTAAAAGCATCCCCGCAGACGACTGAAAAATACAACTCAGCTGACCTATTTTGGGCTTTTTTAAATCTGTTTGCTAATGTATAATAGTATATTAAAGAACTAGTTTCATAAGGCCTCTTCTTAACGCACGAGTTCAAGTTTGAAAAACGAGACGCGAAGCGTCGAGTTTTTCAACGGACGAGTGCGACAAGTGGTCTTATGAAACGTGTTCTTTATACTATTTTTTCTATT
>JABXWE010050923.1:0-18029 GCA_014611495.1 Limonius californicus | reverse complement strand
CTGTCACTGTAGCTACGTTAATAGGTGACCTTCCACTTGAGATCTTTTTACTAGTAAACAATACATTCAAATTTGAAAAAAAAAGGTAAACTATCAATAAAATTATAAGAACTTGCTATAAAAAATTGCCAAAAGTAGTGCAAAAATACGAAAAAATTAATTTACTGTAACGATATACGTGGAATTAATTTAGTGAAATGTTTGCTCCTTATTACCAATTACCATCCCTAAGAATATAATGCACAAAACCGCAGTATCAAGATTTATCTGATTTTCTTACAAACATAAAAATACAAACACTCCGTTACCAATATATTTTATCCTATATTATACGTATTGTTATTTACATTTGCTGCAGTTCGCTACCAGCGCTCAGGTAGATGGCCGTAAGACCCGGGAAGGACAAAAAAACGAATATAAAGTTTTCACGCAGTTTCAAAACTAAATTTTTACAAATATGCTCCATTAGTTAGAAACCTAAGCCTGGTAATTAAAATGCTTGCCCAATGCGAGTTCTCTACACCAAACAAAAAAAAGAAACAATTTATATGAATATGGGTCCGAAAACTCTCTATTACGGAGTTACTACCTTCTACAGTGAGACTAGTCCGATTACTTATATGTATATAATTATGGTATTAACTGGATCAATGTTTTAAAATTTTATGTGCATACGTTACTCATCAAGGTTGCAGATTAGGGTCTAGTTTCTTTTCAATAAGTGCACCTGAGGCGTTGCTAGTGAGAAGATCAGGTACTGTTTTCTTATTTTTGACAAAATAATCGTATTCGGCAAGCAAAAGACCCAAAAAACTATACCAGTTAAAAGTCGATAAACCCTATCGTTAGGAGTTTAGTTTACAAGGTACAACTGAATAATACAACCTTCAAAATGTTAAGGTAGTTCTAAAAATTTGATCATGTACCTATGAAAAACAAACCGTGAATATCATTTCAAAATTCAAGAAGTGCACTGGTATTTTTGAGGCTTCAATAATTATAATAAAAACAGTTGTTAAGATAAGCATTCGCACGGTAAACGGACAATAACAGGCTAAGCCTCACTTGTTAATTGCGGTTTATGCATTGTTGAATACTTGTAATTGTTAAGTATCATGGCAGCTTGTAATGGTGGCAATCTCGCACGGCTCTACCAGAAAACGTTTCCAGATCGACAGCAATCACACTAACGAACATTTGCTACAGTATTTCAAAGACTTGCAGAGACAGGCAACAACTACTTTGTATCAAGGAATACCAAATGTATCCCGGATACCTAACATAGAGGAGCATATCCTAGAACATGTTGCCGTTAATCCAGGTGCCACTATGAGACAAACGAAGGTGGAGGGAGTTCCCTGTTAGACGTATGTCAAATTGGGTACTCCATGAATATCTTCTGTACCCTTCCTATTGGCAACGTATTTAAAGTCTTATGCCTGTTGATAATCCATTACGGTTAGTCTTTTGTGTTTGGTTTGTTCGGTAAATCTCCAATCCATTTTTGTTTCATCAGTGCTTTTCACAAATTAGGCAAATTTTAGTAGAAATGGGATGAGAATCCATGGGCAATAGTTTCAGCTAGACACCAGCAGCAGTTTGTGATTAATGTGTGAGCAGGTATTGTGGGCAATTGTCTGGTAGGTCCAAATATGTTGTCACAACACCTTGCAAACGATTTTTATAGGGTTTTTCTTATTAATGATCTTCTACCCCTACCCTTATTGAAGGTGGTGGTAGCTCAGTTGGTAAAGTGCTCGCTTTCTAAACAAAACGCCGATTCTGGCTTAGGTTCGACTCCCCAGAAGTACCTACTAACGTATAAATATCTTGTACTGCAACCCACTACACACAATTTCCCAATCCGGTTAGCAATCTTATTACAAAAAACCTTTTCTAAAATTTCTGTTGTTCAGATTCGACGTTAAACTGTAGGTCCCCAATGTTTCTACCTTAGCTCTGAGGAGGAACACGTGGTAGCGAAGAGGCCGATGTTCGACAGTGGTATGGAAAAGGTTGTTGTTAATGGCCGCTATTGGACGACGTGCCTTTGACAATAGGAGGTGCAATGTGGTTTATGAACAATGGAGTTCATACGGATTTTAGCCGAGGTGCACGAGAGGTACTCGATAATAGCTATCATGGCCATTGGGTAGGTCGAGCAGCGCCAGGCTATGACCTGCACGTTCACCTCACCTTAATCCTTTAGACTTTTAGATGTCGGGCCACGTGACATGTCTAGTCTATGCCGCTCCTACTTAAAAGACACTTTGCCAACGCATTTTTGACACCTGCCAGACTATTCGCAACTCGCCCGGCATCATTTAAAGAGTACGGCAGTCAGGACGTGCCCGTGCCTGCATTGGCGGACATTTTCAGTATTTATTATAAATTGTGATTAGGAATAGGTTGATTTATTATTTAGCATTAATAAATAAGATTATGTTTCGCTAAAACATTTCTTGGGTTGCATCTTGTAAACTAAGCGTTTGCGGACAAATATTTTTCGTTGGCTTGTTGTCCCGAATGTATGCTGTGAGTTTAATTCACGTCGTACGAAGTTTCCAAAATTTCTTGTCAACTTGATTTTTCATATCAAAGTTTGGGCAAGTATGTTAGATACATCATGTAAAGACTAGGTTATTTTCTGGAAACATTGGGGCATATTCAGAGTTAATTATTTTTTGACGAAAGCAAATTCTCAACAACCTTATCATTGACATACAATGAGAAGGATTGTTATTTCTAAAGAAAGTACTTGTTTACATTGGAAATATAATTTTGACAATTTACATTTAGTTTAAGCAATTTGATTTGTTGGATATGTTTCTTGAAACAATTATTGTAAAATATAGGTTTTCGCAAAAATAAATGCTGAAGCTGACGTTATCACAACGTGTGAGTGTTGTAATCCTATGAAACAGCGCTACTTCGACCCAAAGATACTGCTGTAAATATACGGAGCTTATGTAAGGTATGAAAAAGTGTATGCAAATTATTTCGCTAGTTTTTACCATACTTATGAAGCTTAACTTCAGTAGATTGTATACCCAACCACCCTAACTTGTACGACAGTATTAAATGAGCTACAAAAGCAACAAAGATAGATGTCAGTTACAATAATTTAATGTCCTTTGGGTGATAATGAAGGCGTTGGTTTCACAGACAGTCATGCTACAACGAATCTATTGTGTCACATCTATGCTTCTCATTTAACTTCCGTTATTGTGAAGCAATTACAAATGTAACTACAATGGTTGCGCTAAATAGCCCTAAATGCTGATATATGCGAACAAATTACCAAACAAATTTAATTAATTGTAAATAAGTTACCAGAGTCGTTTCTTGCTTTGCTCCAGTTTCAGTCGTAATAAACCAGGCAGACCTAACAAAGTTTGGGGGTTGACACGAATCAAAGTTTAGAAACAAATTCGTTTCCTTGAAGTAGAAGAGCAGAGAAGTGAATGGAACTTGGAAGCAAACAAATGGTTTCGTGAAAGCCTTGTTCTACGCCTCCCAAGGGAGATAACAAAGTGCCCAAGCCCGTCCCTGCAATATCAAGGAACATAGACTAAGTTTTAGCGTCTGGCGACAAATAGCAGCCAGTTTAACACTCCCTAGGTGGCCGGCTCGGGCTCACAACTCACGGGCTATCTCGATCAAAAGGCCGCTTCTACAGGGAATCTGCGACTACTGTGGTAAATGAACACCGCCATATCACATTTAGCATACACCTGAGTATGTGCCAGTGTCCATACTTTGTGACTAACTCCGCATGGTAATTACTACAATAAGACATTCAGCTGCTGATAGGTAATCTATTATCGTTGAATTCTTACACGAATAGGATTGAAAAAACTTCCTCTGCCTACAATTACTACAAATGGGCATGCTAGAATTTAATATATCTTCCATGTCCTCGATGGCTCGCATGTAAATTTTCACGTCTCACAAATGCTAAATAAGGAAGATTCGTATCAAGGCAAGGCACCGGGCAGCCTTTTGCTGTTTATACTAAGCAATTTGCACTACCCTTATCGTACCAACGTGCATGAGCATATAATTAGGATTCATTAACCCAGAAAATTTGAGCACAATGACGAGGACTACCGCGTCGTGACAGATAATTCAACTACAATCCTTCAAGCACAAGGGGATTTGGTGACCCTTCCGTCGATGATAGGATTCATTCATGACGCCAAAATCTGTCTGCATAAAACGAACCCCGAGAAGCCGTTTTGTAAAAGGGCACTGGTGAATATTGAGAAATAGATTTTGGTTATTACAGAACCGAATTAATCTGTTTTTATTCATTTTATTAAATCGTTGTCTTTCTGTTCTAATTACATATCTACATCAAAAGTGGAAATTTACGAAGTTTTCTTAATGCAAACTATCAGGTAACACATAATAATCTATCACCACTAGAAGTCTACTGTTATAAGATTTTTGCCGACGCTACTATAATAGATAAAATTACCAAATAGGGATTGGATAGTTTAAATACAAAAAATATAGCTTGGATTGCCATTTATTCTCAAGTATGTTACAGATAGTTGCTACCATTTTTAAAAGCTATTGCAACAGAATTTTGTCTAATGCCAGACTTCGAAATAGTACAGAATTATAAAATAGGAATAGGGATTCTACATTATCGTATAATTGTCAAAAATACAGGATCAGTTGTCAGTTATTCATAAACAGGTAGAAGATGGTTTCTATCAAGGCTACTGCTATATTATTCTTTCCAGTGCTCTTATAATATACTTAGAAATAGTACATAATTACACAATTGGAATTGGGATTTAATAGTATTGTCGAAATGTAAAAAAATAGTTTGGGTACAAGTATGTTACAAATAGCTTCTACCTTTTTCAAAAGCTGATGCTATAATATTTTCCGCCGCTACTGTAATAGACGTAAAAATAGTAGAGAATTACAAAATGAGGATTGGGATTCTATGGTATTGTAATGCAAAAAATATAGTTTGGGTACAACTTATTCACAAGTAGGATACAGATTTTCTACCGTTTCCAAAAATAGATGCTACAATATTTATCCGAAGCTACTGTAATATAGTTAGTACAGAATTACAAAATGGAAATTGCGAATCTATGCTAGTGTTTAAACGCAAAATATAACTTGGAATGCCACTTATTCATAAGTAGTTTGTAGATAGTTTCAACCCTTTCCGAAACCTATTGCTATAATATTTTTACTTTCCCATACCTTATAGGTATAGGGTATTACTTTCCCATACCTTATAGGTATAGGGTATTACTTTCCCATACCTTATAGGTATATTACTTTCCCATACCTTATGGGTATAGGGTAAGTATTGAATTCATGAAAATTTTCGAAATCGAGATTTTAACGGAAATATCCGTTTTAGGTCTCCAGGAACCCAAAAAAGTGGTTTTTAAAAAATGTCTGTCTGTGGGTGGGTATGTACGTACGTATGTATGTATGTGACGCTCCTACAGCCGAAAGTATTGCTCCGATTTTGATGCGCTTTGGAATGCGGGGGTGTATCGAAAATTCATCGAAAAAATAAGCTTTTCAAAAAAATCCGAAACCGGAAGCGGAAGTTACGCATGTTTTTTGGTATCACTTTTTTCGTGATTACAATTTTGAAACCTTTATCACGGATAACGATAGAAGGTCATAAGACAAATCTGTTAGTTTTTTGCCGAACTCGCTAGCTTTAAAATGAAGGGCGCTATGATTTTTTGAAAATTTTGAGTTTAACGCCCAATTACTCGAAAACGGATGAATCGATTCAAATGATTTTTATTTTCTGAATAGTATATGAAGGGTAAAATGAGATGATATAAAAAGTTTTTTGAAAAATTATAAGGGGCCTAAATTACGAATTTTCAAAATTTTGGAAATTTTCAAAAAATTATTTCTCAAAAACTGCTCCAAGGAATTTTTTTAAATTTCATATGTCGATAGACACCTCGCAAGGGGCTATCGATATGTTTTTTGAAGAACTCCGTAATTTTCCTGTGGCGCCCTCTACGAAGCTTGGAAGTTTGAAACTTCAAACTCCTTTAATTAATAAACGAAAAAAGATAGGAAGCTGGGGTTTTCACTGAATCGCTCAGTACGTAATGGAGCATATGAATATGCAAAGAAATATTACACTCGTGGATATATGTAAGCGCACCGGCCCCCTCCCCCCTCTTTTTTATAAAAATATTTTTTTATTCTAACGGTTGTTATTTGTTTGCGTCAAAGAATCTTTTTCCGCGAAAATAAAAAAATCGATTTTTTATGCCCTACAAAATATAATTTCCAGGGACTTAGAAAATTTTACCTCGGTAGCAATAGCGATCGGTACTAGTTAGACCGCGCGACGGCCTAGCGGTACGGACAGCCCCGCGCACTTTGGTTCAGAACCATTGCCATACTGTCGCGCTACATTCATTTCTTTAACCGGTATTACAACAACAAGTTATAAATTATTTATCAAAATTTTGTATTTAATACTTAATTTGATATATATAATTATTATTTATATATATATATATATATATATATAATTTGAAATAAAGATGATATGAACAGTTTCCAGTATGGGAAAGTCCAGGGAGGCAGTCGCGTCCACTTATTTTAAGTACAGGTTTTCGTTTACCTCTTAGTTTAGCTTTGGGGCAAATTTCTAACATCCTGCTTAGCTCCCTATAGCAACGAAATAATAGGGTAGGTAGGTACAATGATGCATTGCGTTACTGTAAGCTTCAAAAATACATTAATTTAAGGATTAGTACTTGCAATAGTACAACAGCCAATTTCATCAAATTTGAATAGGATTGCGAGTAGAAAAGTAAGGAAATTTTATTTTTCAGTAATCATTTCCACAGTGTGGTTGGTCTTTGGTAGTCACTTAGCGCCTACGGATGGAAATTATATTTTGTAGGGCATAAAAAATCGATTTTTTTATTTTCGCGGAAAAAGATTCTTTGACGCAAACAAATAACAACCGTTAGAATAAAAAAAATATTTTTCTAAAAAAGAGGGGGGAGGGGGCCGGTGCGCTTACATATATCCACGAGTGTAATATTTCTTTGCATATTCATATGCTCCATTACGCACTGAGCGATTCAGTGAAAACCCCAGCTTCCTATCTTTTTTCGTTTATTAATTAAAGGAGTTTGAAGTTTCAAACTTCCAAGCTTCGTAGAGGGCGCCACAGGAAAATTACGGAGTTCTTCAAAAAACATATCGATAGCCCCTTGCGAGGTCTATCGACATATGAAATTTAAAAAAATTCCTTGGAGCAGTTTTTGAGAAATAATTTTTTGAAAATTTCCAAAATTTTGAAAATTCGTAATTTAGGCCCCTTATAATTTTTCAAAAAACTTTTTATATCACCTCATTTTACCCTTTATATACTATTCAGAAAATAAAAATCATTTGAATCGATTCATCCGTTTTCGAGTAATTGGGCGTTAAACTCAAAATTTTCAAAAAATCATAGCGCCCTTCAGTTTAAAGCTAGCGAGTTCGGCAAAAAACTAACAGATTTGTCTTATGACCCTCTATCGTTATCCGCGATAAAAGTTTCAAAATTGTAATCACGAAAAAAGTGATACCAAAAAAACATGCGTAACTTCCGCTTCCGGTTTCGGATTTTTTTGAAAAGCTTATTTTTTCGATGAATTTTCGATACACCCCCGCATTCCAAAGCGCATCAAAATCGGAGCAATACTTTCGGCTGTAGGAGCGTCACATACGTACATACGTACATACGTACATACGTACGTACCCACCCACAGACAGACATTTTTTAAAAACCACTTTTTTGGGTTCCTAGAGACCCAAAACGGATATATCCGTGAAAATCTCGATTTCGAAAATTTTCATGATTTCAATACTTACCCTATAAAGGTATGGGAAAGTAAAAATAAAAGTAGCTTCTGTAAACATAATCCTTCTTTTGCGTACTTGTTTCGAATGCGCTTTTCAACTTGGGGAGCAGGAAATTAAACAATTCCACAAATGCATGTATTTTTTCCTATGGAAAGTATTCAAAGTCAGCGCCCTGTATATGCTAAGCTTTAAAAATGTCGACATGTGAGGTATTGTTCGCCGTAAAAAGAAAACTAAACCTCGTTGAATTTTTATATATAAACTTAAATAGCGAGTTCTGTTTGAAATATCCGTTTTGGGTGTCTAGGAATCCAAAAAAGCAGATATTTTGCGGGACTTCTTACAAGCCTTGTAAGTCTATTCGTTACGAGGCGAGGTTTTAGGATAGCGCTTGAACAACCGTTTTGAGGAAAATAACTCTACTGTTGAATAAAGATGATATGAACAGTTTCCAGTATGGGAAAGTCCAGGGAGGCAGTCGCGTCCACTTATTTCCAACAGTATTGTTGAAATGCACAAAATCTAGTTTTGTTTGTTTCTTATTCAAGCAGGATACAGATAGTTTCTACCTTTTGCAAAAGCTGATGCTACAATATTTATGCGAGGCTACTATAATAGATTTAGTAGAGAATTTACAAAATATAACTTGGGATGCCACTTATTCATAGATAGTTTCTACCCTTTTCGAAGCCTATTGCTATAATATATTTTTCCATACTACTACAATAGATTTATTACTAGTACCGAATTTCATAATGGGAATTGAGATTCAATATCTGGTGCTATAATATTTTTTCAAGGCTGCTGGAATAGATTTAGAAATAGTATAAAATTACAAAATGGGGATTGGGATTCTATGCTATTTGTCAAATGCATATAATATAACTTGGCGTGCTACTTATTCACAAGTTGTTTGTAGAATGTTTCTACCCTTTTCGAAAGCTAGTACACTATAGCACTATAATATTTTGTTCAATACTACTATGATAGACTTAGAACTAGTACAGAATTACATAATGGGAATTGAGATTCAATGCTATTGTTGAAATGCAAAATTCAAGCTTTGGTTGCGTCTTATTCACAAATGAGTTACAGGTAGTTTCTACCTTTTTCAATAACTGCTTCAATAATATCCTTCTGATGCTGCTGTACTACACTTAGAAAATATCACTGAAAACTGAGTTTAATTGACCAACACATTGGGTTGCCATTTATTCATAAGTAGGTTATAAATATTTGCTACCTTTTTCAAAAGCTGCTACAGTAATATTTTTCTGATTACTAGATTTCAAAATAGTATAGATTTACAAAACTGAGATAGGAATTCCACATTATTGTTTAAATTTCAAAGATTCTGGTTGGTTTGGGTTTCAAAGGTTGATGATGATGATGATGATTTGAAACGATTAGGGTTAACCCTAAACAGTCCAATGGAATACGTACCAACCTTGTAATATGGAATAATACGCAATATACGAAATTATACAAGGTACAAGGTAATGGTGATGTGACTCACAAAGTTTGATTTAAGTAGGAAGCAGAACGGGAGGATAACAACTCAGAACGAAGTGCCTAATGAAATTTAATAGCCATACCTCAATGGGTTTCAGAGACAACTGAGATTATTCAAAACACCTTCTTCTACTTTTAATTTTGTAAGGATGAGTATCGATATAAGCTGTCGTTAAAGAAAAACAGGCATGACCTAAATAAAGGAGGAGGAAGAAGAAGAAGAAGAGTATTGACGACAATTCTTCTACCACGTATTTAGATTGTTTGGATGCTTTTGACCAATTAATAATTTGACGAAAAGGTAGCGTCGACCTGGCGGTTCTATTAAATATTATTATTATTATTGTTGCTTCCACAGGCCTTGTAGGCCCATCGCTTTGGTGTAAAGCAAGGCTAAGCTAGTTTGTGCCATGCACAACAGGGCCCGACTCTGCGTGTTATCGTATTGGTGCGTAGCCATGTTTAACCTGCCTGGCGTAAGATGTATGCGTGTAAAGCCTTGTTACTTCTGTAGTGCGACCGTAACACGAGGAGTACCATTGAAGAAAGACGATTTATATTTCTATAGAAATATATTTTTTCTCCGATCGGACTAAAAATGCTACCATTCCTAAAAGAGAATTATTGCTATATATTACAGTTGCTGCTAAGCAACCACAATTGAGCGGACGAAAAAGCTACTAGGCCGGAAAGTTAATATTTTCATCTGTGGACGTTGAGGTTAGCGAACACATGCACTATTTTCGGCATACCCTAGTTTCTTTCCTCTCCATAAAAGTACATGACTTTTCCATAATATTTATTCGTCTGCTTCTTAAATTGGCTTAATAACAATCCCCAATATACGTCGATAATTTAATTTGTAATCATTATTAGTTAGTCCAGGCATGTTTACTGGGTATCTGTACAACGCCTTCTATGAGTTATTTTCTCAACTAAGTAGTAAAAATTATCTGACGTTTATAAATAAAAAATAATAAAATATTTTTTAATTCCGATCGGAGAAAAAATAGTATGTGTACATCGTAGGAAAAGTGTAATTTCCGGTTACAATGATTATTGATAACAGATAAATTTTAAATATTGTTTAGTGCTTTTTACAGTAGTATACTCAGGTTTTGAACTGATATTGTTGAACAAATGATAATTGAAAACGTAAAATAATATTACTAGTTTTCGTTTTTTGATTTTTGTACATATTAAGACGTAATTCGCGTTTTTTCAATAGTACTATAAATAAACATTAGTAGTTACGGAAACAGCACATTGGATGTTGGTTTGGAATTTGGTTGTGGTCCTCTATTGCAAAAATTCTAATAGCAGCGAATTTACGAGCTCATTTCGTTCGTTCATTAAAGGTGTATTTTTTAATTAACGTTTTGCTAATTTAAAACGCCTGAGGCGTAACTAATTTGCGTTTATCACCGCAGAAGTGTCAAAATAGTATTATATGGTACTGAAATACCTACAAAGCAACGAAAATTTAATAAATCCTGCTGAAATTATTTATATGTTTTCCAATTATTAACTAACATGGATTTCAACGATGTAAGGCGAGAAACAATTAACAAATAATACTTTATCGATTTGTTTTATTACATTCTATTTTATTAAAGGTAAGATTATGATTCACTTGAATAAATAAATCTTTCAAAAGTGAACTAAAAATGGGGCCTTAAGATCTATCTTGGTAAAGGATATACAGTAGGATAAACAGACCATTTAAAAATTCTACTTAAAGTATTTAAATTCATTTAAAATGAACTCGGGCACAACGAGATGCCGGATATAACGAGCATTTACTAAGTAAATGTGTGGATTTGTATTGAAATTTGTAGAATTTGTGTATAAGGTATAAATAATGTACTGTTGTACATTCGAAATACTCCACTTATGTTTTCTGTTGCCGTTCCAGTACAACATAATTTACAATGTAGAGCGGAAACCGCGAATGCCTTGTCTTAGATTAGAACTATTCCTATTATACTAACCAGTACCCTAACGGAAAGAGCCTCGGTGGAGTAGTGTGGATACGCGCTGCCACTCGAGGTCACAGCGAAATGTGACCGATCGACTGGAGTGTTAGAATCCCGACTGGAGCGACCGCGTTTCGCTTAGTTATGTAAGTTTAGGGTGCATGTTGCTAGAATGTTTAGTGTGTAAGGGACGCCCGTACCCCCTGAAGTAATGCGAAAGCGGTTTCCAGGGCGGGAACGGTAGTATGAATGAATGAGAGAAAAAAGTACCCTAACGGAAGAACTAATATAGTGGCTTACATGTGATTGAGTATGCTTCGGAGGACGCGTTAAGCTGTTGGTGCTGGTTATAATACAACATTTTCGGCGGTCTTCAATCTTATAGTGTAACTTCTCCACTTCAACCGGTTAGACTAACCTTCTACTCGTTACACCAGACCGCTGATTGTGGAAAGAAAAGGGGGCTCTAGGTCATTTACTCCCCACCACTAACTCGCCGCCATTTGCTCGCCACCGATTGCTCGAATGCTGATTGCTCGACATGAAAGGTGCTCGCCAAGACAGTTGCTCGCCATCCGTTTGCTCGACAGCCAGCTTGCTCACACCAAAACTAGTTTCTATTTTGTTAGGCACCTTCTTAAAATAATTTAGCACATCTTTTGATTCATAGTGAAAGCCTTTACTTTTATTGTCAGATACCATGGGTATGGGGAATGTATTATTTTTTTAAATAGATTTTGATTTTTTGAAAACAACCGTTTATACAACAAAAATCCAAAAAGTAAGTTGTTTTTATAAAATATGTATCTATGCGTGTGTGTGGACGCGGATACCGTGAAACCGACCGGTCCTATTTTATAATTTAGAGGTTTATAAAATTCAACATGCTTTTGAAAAAGTTTTAGAACTGGAAGCGGATGTTATATACGAGAGTGGATCAAATATGAACTGACCTTTTCTATATACATTCCTTCCTTCTGAATACATTTTTGCCAGCGGATAGGTAGGTTTTTATTCCTTTTTCATAAAAAGAACGATGACGTGTATCACTTGGTCATCATCGTCGAAACGCGTTCCTCCCAGCGCATTTGTAAGTGCAACAAACATGTGGTAGTCATATGGTGAAAGGTTTGGACTTTATGGAGGGTGTTCAACCACAGTCCAATGCATTTCAGCTAGTTTTTCTTGCGTTAGGGCAGCGGTACACTTGTCGTACGGGACATCCACGTCTTTTGGAGCGATAGGCTGCTAGAACACGCTCCAAACGGTTGAAATAATAAGCAACATTAATGCATATAGTGAAAAAATCCAACAACAAAACAACTCTAAAATCCCTGCCACTAAAACTTTACCCGCGGACAAACGAGTTTTCGCCTTTACCGGGCAATTTTCACCTTTTTGTCTCCATTCCTTATTTGCCCGTTTGAAATCCAGTGTATACTGGTGCATCCAAGTCTCATCACAGGTCACTATACGATGCAAAAACGCTTTCCCTTCCGCTTCATAACGTGCCAGTAGCCTTTGAGAAATTTCAACTCAAACAGTTCGTTGATCTTCATTCAAGAGTCTTGGAACCCATCTTGCCGAAATTTTTCGAAAGTGAAGCTTGGTCCTAATGATGGATTTGACACTACCATAGCTTATTCCCATTGTTTTTTGATATTCAGCTAGGGTCTGTCGACGATCTGTCTCAATAAGGTCACGAATGGTATCAATGTTTTCCTGAGTGCTGCTTGTTTTTGGACGTCGTTGGTGGGTCTTGTTTTGCACGGCATCTCGTCTTCCGCGAAATTGTTTGTGTCAAAAGTTTAGACAATGTTGATTCCCCATATTGATTATGCAATTTTCGCCAAATTTCAGTGGGACCAACATTTTCGTTCGTAAGAAATTTGATGACGATGCGTTGCGCAACCGAACACGGTACTTTCCTCTCGCTCATCGTAATGGCAATTAACTGAGGGGAGCTGTACGCCAGACGGCGGCGTGGCGTAACGCATCCGACTATCCTCTTTCAGCACAGAACTATTTATCTCCCTCGCGCGTGTTTATTACCCGCAGGACGGAAGGGTCGGTTTATATTTGATCCACCCGCGTATTATGTTCGTTAAGACAAATCAAGTGATTTTTTGAATAAATTGTTGTCGAGCATCTGTCCAGGGAGCAATCGGCGGTGCGAGCATAGAAACTCGTGAGCAAATGGCAGGCGAGCAAACGGTGACGAGCAAAAGGCGGCGAGAAAACGGTGGCGAGCAAGTGGCGGGACACCAAATAAGAAGCCTTTGGCCTAAATTAAAGAGAAAAAGGAAGTATAATTTAGAGTATCTTTAAAAGAATATATGAATTTATGTGTATGTTTACTGCTTTAAAGTCTTAGTAGTATTCACGGTGCAATATTGGACAACGGCTGGTTAAATGTTTCTGAAATGATCACTGCTAGTTATCTCAGAAATATGAATATTTCATATCTTAGGTAGGAAATAGCTTTTCCCCAGTTCATAGGCAAAAAAATGTAAAGAATAGTCAAAAATGTTTTACTAACTATATGATTGGGTTTATTCGCCAATTCAACCCTATCAACCCTAGATGAAACTTAGGTCAAATTATACCCTCAAAAGAAACCAACAATCAAAACAACGTTAACACGACCGCTGCCACCATAGAAGGTATTAACTATAAAACCTGCCAGAAAAATCAATAAAGAGTTCTATTTTCTGGGCTGTTAAAGGGATGCTGCTAATAGAGTACCGTCCAAAGGGTTTAACAATAGGTTAACGACATTCTAGTTGGAGAAAAATATTTGAATCAATTTTACATCAAGATAATATATGTGCCCATGTAAGTGTTGTTTCCATTGCAAAATTCAACTTATTGAAATATAAGTGATTTTTGTTAAATAAGGAAACTAAAGAATATTTTGCAGGCCTTGAAAAATCAAAGGTTCATGCTGGTGTAAGGCCTTTAAAGCATGGTTAGAAGATATTGTTTGGAAACAAAACCATATAAAGAATTTTTAACTAACATGATAGGTGTTAGACTTGTCGTGTGTCTGCACGCAAATGCCACAAAATTTACAATGTACATAAGTATTATACATTCATTCTCAAGCATCGTTGATTAAATTGTTCTCTATATATTTTTAAGCAAACAAAACACAGTGCCTCTAAACAGCAAATATACATTTTGTGTAGAGAGCTATCCATCGAACCATTTGCCACTAAGCCAATGAAATACACATTACTGTTGGCAAAACAAAGAATTTTTTTAAACTGATTGCTGTTCAAACAAGGGCCACTTAAACAACAACCGCTTGATGCGTGGAATTTAAAAATTCTTATGCAAATTAATTTATGGTTCATGAATCAGTACCGTTATAAAGCTTTCCTGAAATGAGAATTCCAGGGCAAATTCATTGAGTTGACACTAGACTTTTTCATGTTGCGTGATAACCTGATAAGGATAACACATGCAGTGACGCAAGCGAAAAAGTGAAGAACTTCCCTTCGGCCACGAACGCACAGATTTTTAATTGAATTACTAGCGAGCTTTTATTTAGGTTAATTTTCGGTGAGATTTCCTCAGATATTATTTCCGTTGTTATCTATGAATTCTAGAAAACTCGAGCTTTGACAGTGAATGATTCTGGGGAGGAAAGTTGTAAATTCATTATTAATTTTTGTGCGTTTTGCAGACGTTTACGTTAATTTATGAAATTCAGCGTTTGGAATGCGCAAGCCGATTATAAATGTGCTCGTTTGCATTATTCATTGATTGTAGGTAGCAATGCCAAGAATGTTTTGCAGCTACGACTGTCGTGAAGTCAGTTGTCTTGTGCAACTATAATTTTATATTTTCCTTGGAAGAAAATATCCCCGGCGTTATTCTGATGTGTGTGCTTGTACATTTTCAAGGAATTCTAGCTTATTCATTTGTTTCACGTTCATATTTCATATTTCCAATGCAAAGAGAATAAGCGGAGGAATGCAATGTCGGGTTATTTTAAATTTAACTACGTTAAAAACTTGCAACAAAACAAAAGGATGTTTTATCACTTTTAATTGGAATATTTTTCACGGGATCCCAAAAGCGTACGTGTTTGTGATTTATGCTGGTAATTTACACAAAAATTCAAATAAAACCAAAAGTATTTAAAGTCGAGAGTTCGAAAACCAAATAACACTCAAGTCGAAGCAGAAGAGTTAAAACAAGTTGCCTCCTAAAGACACCACTCGAAAACGCAAAGAAAATATGGAAACGTGACTTCGCATCGAACGCGCAATGATTTTGATGTTAAAATATATACAAAAAAGAAAAGGCTGTCATCTTCAAGACCCTTCTTATTGCAAACAAAGACGCTTTTTATAAAACGAGCTAACGCAGAAGGACGCGCTACAGAGAGCGCAGCGCTAAAAACCGAATAAAACTTTGTTGACACGGGCGTCTCGTGTTCGTACCCTCGAACGCCATTTAAATACATTTTGCTTTATGTTTAACTAGTAAATAAAGCAGGCCGCGGTTTTCATCTACTAATTTCTAGTCCACACAACTCGCCGGAATTCTGTTAATTACTTTTAGTTTAGCTTGTTTGCTTGCGAGTTTAACGTAGAGGTTTTTGGTTCGAAAATTTAATTATCTAATTCAAATTATGCCGTTTATTGGTCTTGCAGATTGCTTATGAATTCCATAAAGGCCTTCCAACGGCAAGATCGTGTTAAAAACACAACTACTTGGAAATATAAAACAAGCAAGCTTGTTATGCACAACAATTAAAGTCGCACGTATGTTTTATGCAGTAATAATACTTCTAAGTAATGTTGGCCATAAATACTGAAACACTACGTGTGTTCCCATTTTGTGCATAACAATCCAATCGAAAAACCCGGGAAAAGTGGTACGCCCTCAAAAATATAGTGTTGTCAAATAAAATAAATGCTTCAAACTCAAAAGAGGCAAATTCGTATAATTAATATTCTTTTAACAGCAACAAGACCATGCATTAAAATTAACATGAAATGAACATGTTGGTCTTCTTCTTATCTTTACACAGTTTCTATCTTTAGCTTGAACATCGCTGAATATCTTCTTAAATAATTAATTAATCATTTCGGAATGACCATCAGTCACTAATTCACAACATTACCTTATCTCGGTTTTTAATCTGCCTCACCGAAAACGCTGTAAATGCAGGTCCGTATTTCACATTTCGCTATTTATATTTAACATCTGCATAACTAAACGTCTTCATAATTCAACCTTTCTGCTTTTATTCGGTCAAGTAGCAGTGGCGTACCAAAAAGGGACAACAGAGAAAGCAACTATTGCTCAAACCAAGATTCTAAAATTTCTATCAGTTTCATGTACAGTGCGATCAGAAAACCTTAGTTCTGATTGCTTTTGGAACATTGGCGCCCTTATAATAAAAGTTGACCGTAATTAATCTAAGATGTACGGTTTCTAATCCATAGCCAACAACAATTTATCCTTTTCTGTAATCGTATTGTATAATACAAAATCAAAAATGACTATAAACTATATTTTATACAGTGTGCTTAAAAAGCGGTTGAATAATTTACTTATTTAAACAAAAAAAAAATTTTTTTAGTCTGCATATGTCCGCATACTGTTTCGGACAGTTTGTATTTCAATCAATAAACCGCAATAGTAAGCTTTCCAGTTGCCATGGAAACCAAAATTTAAGTTATAGTATTTGTTTACTGTACACAATTTTATCTAGACCATATCCAGCGAGTACAGCCCTTACTGCATGTGATTATTCTGGAGGAATGTGTTTTTTAAATTCATACCGAAAAGTTGTAAAATATCCAAACTGCTGCTAATATTTAATTTGCCGCGAATGCTAATTTTACAAATAATGGTATTATTAATTTGCGTAATGATCATATTTGAGCAGACAAAAATCCTCACACTGTTGTTGAGTCAAGAAAAAGCATCGATTTCTGATTCTGTTAAATGTTGGCTACGTACTTTGGAAGACCGTACGATAGGGCCGGTATTTTTACTAAATGGTTTGACTTCTTGAATAACACTATTGAAAGACACGTCCCTAAATGATAGGTCTCTTCCACATTTATCAATAAATGTTGAAGACTACCTATAACCTATATCAACAAATGGATAGGACGAGGAGTCTAATTGCAGGGCCACCTAGATCCCCCGATTTTAACTCACTAGAGATTCGTATTTGGACAAATGATATATTTATTTACCTGTTAGTGGCTTCACTGTTCTTTTTTTCACAATAATGCAATTTATTGGTACAAAAAGCAAAATAGCTTCTATTTATGAAACGATTGGACATACATATAGTATACTGATTCAGACTTTTTTGTTTAGTTTGAAGAGTATTGTACGTAGGTGAATTAGCCGACCGTTTTCTTAAAGCTTCTTGTATATTATATTTTGGTCTGCTGTAGCTGAAATTATATAGGTTTGTTATATATAGATACATTCCTGCAGCAGTGGTATTTAGGTAAAAGGGACCTACGCGTTTATAGGGGATCCAAAAAAGACGATCTATCAAAAAAAGAAGAAAGAGAACATCTAATTAATGTTGGCGGTAATTATTAACGCTTTTAGGCTACTTTTAAATTTAGAAAACAACTTTAAGTAAGTTATGTGAAGTACTCGTATGTATATGGCTGACATTAT
>JABXWE010050920.1:0-12663 GCA_014611495.1 Limonius californicus | reverse complement strand
ATGGTTACTGTAGCTTCAACTGTTTACTGAAGTAACAATTTTTTTTAATTTATAAAAATTACTGTAATTTTGAAGATACAAAAGCATTATAGGAAGTTATAAATTCATAACTCCTAGGGAGTTATGAATGCCGTTAATAGTTATCCTAACTATGATAGTATTGCCATGTAATTGTTCAGTAAGAAATAAAAAAACAGAACACTTTGAATAGAAATTAATACATATTGCTAAGTAAAGAGTATTGAGAATAATAAAAGACTCAGATAAACAAAACATGTATATTGTAACAAATTAACTGAAGGTTACATACATAAACAAAACAAGTACACGAAAAAAAAGCCCGCGTTCAACTGACTTTACAAAGGAAGGTTTTCGAACATTGGGCCTAGTTACATAACCCTAAGAAAACAAAGTCGCCAACTCATATATTTGACTATAAATTTTAACAAAGAGTATACAAAAAAATACTAATCCAAATTTAAAACCCAAATAATTGTTATTTCTATCATTAAATTGAGATACTTAATATACATGAACACCATATATACCATATATACAGGGTGTCCATAAATTGCCTTAAAAGCTTCAAGTAAACTTTTTCTACAACTGATATAGACACCTCAAAATTGCAAACAGGAACTTCCTATCGCGCTTAGTTTCCTCATAAGAGCCTGAAGAACACTGTTGAAGCTACTTAGAAAAAACTTCAATCAGTAGGCCAACAGTTGAAATGAAGTACTAGCTCCTCTTCATTTTCAATTGGCGTCACATACATCATGTTTTCCAAATGGTCCCACAAGAAGAAAGAAAGAAATGGTGTTAAATCTGGGCTTCTTGGAGGCCAGACCACTGTACTTCAGCGGCCGATCAATTTTTTTGGATAAAATTTCCTAAGCCAGTTTCTCGTTCTAGCCGCATAATGGGATAGCGCCCCGTCTAACTACATCCACATATCGCGGCGAACCAATAAAGGGATATCTTCTAACAATGTTGGGAGTTCGTCGTTTAGAAAATTCAAGTAATTGTTAGCATTTAATCGCTGAGGTAGTACAAAAGGACCTAACAATTTGTTATCTACGATTCCTGCCCATACATTGACCGAAAACCTAACTTGATAATTCCTTTCATGCATGGCGTGGGGATTTTCATGGGCTCAAATATGTTGATTGTGGAAGTTAAAAATGCCATTTTGTGTAAAAGTGGCTTCATCTGTCCGTAAAATATTATTTACAAATCTAGGGTTTCTTCTATGTTGTTGTAACAACCAGTTGCAGAACAGTGGTTTTTGATGCACCAACAACTCTAGAAACAGCACGCACACTAATACTTGGCTCTTCAGTTACCAGATCAAGAACCTCCTCTTCTAAGTTATGGTCTCCAACAGTTCTTGATCGACCCCTATCCCAATTGTGAACAGGAAGGATATTTCCAGTTTCTCGAAATCTGTAATTTGCAGCTCGAATTTCTACGTGGCTGGGATGTCTTCTATTAGGAAAACGCTGAGCGTAAACCCTAACAGCCTCATTGCAGTTTCCCTCACATTCCGCAAGAATCCAAATCATATCCACGTACTCATTTATAGCATACGCCATAATGATGGTCAAGACACAAGTGAACTCAATAACACGAATTAAAGGCGAATTTAATGCAGAATTCGTAATGTCAATTCAAAATTGATTTACTTGACACACGCGTCAAAACGCAAACAACAAATTTTCGAAATTTTTATCACAGTACCCATGCACCTGCAGTGTTAATTAGCGGTTTTGAACTAATTTAAGTTTCCTCATTAAGCAAATACATGTTTTACTTAATTTCTTATAACCATTTGGCTAAAATTCTGCACTAAATGTATGAACTTTAACACCATCATATAAGAAAACTGAGCTGCCGAGCAAATTATTTCTTGCAGTTTTGTCTTACGAATTCTTAAGGAAAAAGTTTACCTGAAGCTTTTAAGGCAATTTAGGTACACCCTGTATATATAATATATGTATAATTAGCTTCACACTCCTGGTGGAGTATAGCTGTTCCATTTCCAGAAGCTTTGTAGATCTGATTGCTGGGGTGGATCGGTCCCCATTTTACACTATGTCTTTACACTTTTTTACTTCACTTCACTTTATTTACAGCTTGCTATGGTCCTTTGCTTTATTTACTAATTGCCTCCATGCCTTCCTGTCCATTAGTTTCTTCTTCCATGTTGCAACCTCCATTGCTTGTAGGTCTTTCATTACTTCATTATACCACATTGACCTCGGTCTTCCTCTCGTTCGTGTTTCACAAGGTTCCCACTGCATCAACGATTTCGTTACGCTTCCTTCACTTCTCATTACATGTCCCAGCCATCTGATACGTTGTGCTTTTATGTAGATATCCCACAATATCTTCTCTATTGGTGTCTTTTAATAATTCGTGGTTCATCCTAGCCCTGCTCTCCCCTTCGTTGTTTCTTATTGGGCCAAGTATTGTTCTTAGTATTTTTCGTTGAAATATCCTTAATTCTTCTGCTTCTTTACTTGTGAGACACATCGTTTCTGCTGCGTAAGCGATTAAGTCGTGCCTTGCACACCCCGGCACGGTCGTGCCAGGACCGCTAGGTACCACCTTCAATGATTGGTGGTGTGTGATCTTAGATTGCAACCTTCACGTGGTGGCCCTGTTGAAACTAAACCTAAGGGATCTAGACCGGGAGGTCAAAAAACATTTCCCAAGCCAAGGTGGAAGTTATCATGCTGAGGGCTGAATGACACTGGGGTTACAGGGTCTTTAACGATACTTTTGAGATACCGGGTGACCTCTCAAAATATTTAACCTTACCTGCACAACAGACTCTGTGTGGGCGAACTGAATATTTCCTGTTTACTCGTGGGACTAACTATGAATCCTGAAAACGAGAACACATACAAACCCGAGGAGTGCTTCACCAGTGAGGCCTCCTCACCATCTGTTTCGGAACTGAGTGCTTCACCAGAGGTCTCTGCTCCTTCCAATTACCCACCAACGACGAAGAGCTCTACCAGTAGGGACTCCCAAGTTATGATAGAGGGCGCTCCCCTTGGGGTACTTCTAGACAAACAAGTAGAGAAGCTCAGCATAAAGAGGAGGAACCGCAGTGGAGCTGAGAAAAACGGTTAAGGAAGGCTAAGGAAGAGGCTGCGTGCTCCAACAGGCCCGCACCACTTTCAAAGCCTTCCACATCGACCGACAACTAGCTGAAGGGTGTTACCAAACGCGGCTTCTCCGAAGGAACCGCCCCCCCCCCCAGCGCGCAGAAAGTGACAAAGAAAGTTCGCGCTCTCTTGCCACGGACGTACAGCCTACCGGTCAACAGTGCGATGAGGGTTGCCATCACAGGATGTAATTATCCCGAGGTGAAGCTCTCTCACGAAGAGGCGAATCTAGTTCAGCGGGGGCTGAACCCAACAGTGGAAGATCTCCCTCAGGGGGATTCCCTACCGATGTTCCTGTCCCTGTTCGATGATTTTCGCTGGTCAGAACTAGGGGTGATTTACGTCACCTATGCCGACGAGCCCTCCAAGCTGTGGCTCAAGGAAAAAATGGCGTTCATCCAGCCTTGGAAGGACGCCAAGCTTCAGATTCTGGAAGGTGACACCCTCCCGAAACTGAGGAAGCTGATCGCTTGCGTGCCCGGCGAGATAATCATGAAGCACTTGCAGATTTACAATGCAGGACTTCAAACAGCCCTTTGGAAGATCCGAGACCGCCATGTGGAACCCCTTGGGGTGCGTCTCGTGCTTGGAGTCGATGAGGCTTCCGCAAAGATTCTAGAAGCCCAGCGATACAAAGCCTATGCCGGCATGACCAGGGTGTCTTTCACGGACCCCAGACACTGCCGCGAACCAGAGGGCCCTACCGAGGTACCGAAGGAACCGGCCAAGGTAACCTCCATGGAGGTAAGCGCCGAGGATAAAGGTGGGCACTAGCTCTATCTGCTAGATGGACGACCTTCTAATCCTCTAGATTAATTTGCAGCATAGCACCTCTGCGACTAGTCTGATTAGCCGTCAGATATCTATAGGGCAAGCACATATCCTCATACAGGAGCCGTGGATTGCCAAGGTAAATGTAAAAGGACTAAACAATGCCGGAATTGTCCATTCCTGCTCTAATTCAAATCCAAGAGCATGTATCTATACTTCAAGGAAGTTAAATGCTCAACTAATACCAGATTTTTGTTTCAGAGACCTGGTAGCCATAAGGGTTAGTCTTTTAAGGGACGGCAGGAAAACAAACCTCGCAGTCTGTTCAGCCTAACTACTTTATGACTCCCCCAACCCGCCACCCTCTCGAGAACTCGAAAGGATAGTCAACCACTGCAAGGACAACCACATTCCCCTGCTAATTGGATGTGACGCAAATGCTCACCACACAATCTGGGGCAGTTCGGATGTCAACATCCGAGGAAGAGATCTTCTAGAGTATCTGTACACTGCAGACCTGGAGATATTCAATCGGGGCAGCTCCCCCACTTTTGTTACTTCTAGAAGACAAGAAGTAATCGACCTAACTCTGGGTTCTAGCTCGCTAGCCCAATGGACCAAGGGCTGGCATGTATCGTCAGAACCGTCCCTCTCGGATCATCGATACAGACGGCTTAGTCTAACCACAACCCGCCACGAAAAGGAAGTGTACAGAAACCCTAAGTCTACGGATTGGGCTTCCTTTAAGAACGCCCTTTCTGATGGACTGCAAGGGTTTCCAAACAGTACTCGTACGGTAAGAGAAGTGGAGAACAATCTACTAACCCTCAACAACGCCATTCTAAAAGGACGAGGAAAGTACCTTGGTGGAATTCCGAACTCCAAAAACGCAAGCAAACACGCAGGCTCTTGAATAGGGCGATGCGTACACACGCAATAGACGACTGGGACCTCTACAGACAGTCTCAGCGTGACTACAAAGAATCTATCCGTAGATCCAAACGAGAGGCTTGGAAGGCTTTCTGCTACGGCATTGAAGGCCTACCAGAGGCAGCTCAACTGCACAAAGTACTCTCAAAAAACTCCAGAGCAAGATTAGAGTGCTTGAGGCTCCCTTCTGGTGACCTTACGGCCACTGACGAGGAGACTCTAACGCACCTCTTGGAAGTTCACTTCCCCGGCTCAACGGCTGAAGACGAGGAGGCTCCACCGGTAAGGACTCCCCACATTGGCGGCAACCCAATGGATTGGGAGAGTGGTAAGTCACGAAAAAATCATTTGATCCATACTAAACTCCTGGGAATGATGGCATATTTCCGGCTATCCTTCAAGAGGGGATGGACCTGCTTATCAAACCTCTATATCACATATTCAGAACCTGCCTTTCCTCTGGGTACGTACCAGTACCTTGGAGATCAGTAAAGGTAGTGTTCATTCCAAAAGCCGGTCGATCTGTCCATGATGACTCGGCCAAATCTTTCAGACCTATCAGCCTAACCTCTTTCCTACTTAAAACGGTCGAGAGGCTGGTCGATAGGTACTTAAGAGATGGTGCACTGATGTGTGATGTAGGTATCTTTAGGTCAGCGCTGTACACGCCTGGACATAGCCCATCAAGTAGTGGGGTATTTACCGCATAGTAGTTAGTAAAGTAAGTTACTGTACTCTGTTGTTTTAAAAGATTCTTGTTTTATATTAATAAATACCTAAGTGAAAAGTAAGCCTCGTTAATAAAGACTCCGTTCGACACAGAACGCTAAAACAAAACATTACATCGCCATTACACCCTCACCAATATGCGTACCAGACGGGCAAATCTGTTGAATCGGCCCTTTACCAAATCGTCCTTAAGAGTCGAGAAGCTTAACCACAGAGAAATGGCCGTTGGCACATTCTTAGATATCGAAGGCGCTTTTGACAATAAGGCCTTGGAACCAATATGCACTGCCGCTAATAACCATGGAATCGAGCTATGTATCGTTCGATGGATAAGAGCAATGCTAGAAAATCGCAAAGCGATTGCCACTCTCAATGACAGTACCGTAAGGGTGACTATCAGGCGGGGGTGCCCGCAGGGAGGAGTACTTTCTCCTCTCATGTTGTACCTCGTCGTGGACGGGCTCCTGCGGGAACTCAACGAAGCTGGCATCTACACGCAAGTATAGGTACAGGCACAGGTGTCTATGGCGAATCACCAAGAGTAAAACTTTCGTTCTCTCTCGGCAAGTACGCCACCGTTTTCCAGGCCGAAATTACCGTATAATGGCCTGCACCCATGAAATCCTAGAAAGAGGTTTCGCAAACAAACACATCTACATTTGCTCGGACAGCCGATGAGCTCTCCAAGCCCTAAAGTCTTGCAGAGTAACTTCGGAGTTAGTGCTTGAATGCCGCTTGGCTCTGATGCGACTCTGTGAACACAACTCAGTAAAAAGGCTGTGGGTACCAAGCCACAGCTACATTGATGGTAACGAAGAGGCGGACTCGCTGGCCAGACAGGGCTCCAATGGGCACCCGTTCAGACCAGAACCAGTTCTCGAAGAAGTGGGTGAATACACAATTCGCTCAGGACTGGTCGTCGCAACAAGGAGCTAGGCAGGCTAAACTCTTTATCGGAGAGGAACCCCTACCAAAATTCCAAGCTCCTAAAGTTTAACAAGAAGCAAATCAGGACCCTAACAAGACTCCTAACAGGCCACTGTCACCTGAACAAACACCTACAGAGGATCGGTATTATAGACGATCCACTTGCAGATTATACCATGAAGAGGACGAATCCACTTCTCACATAATGTGCCAATGCCTCAGACTTATGAGGCTACGGCACAAACATCTTGGGGCTGGAATACTGGAACCAAAATATTTACAGCTCATCCCCTTAAACCAGCTGCTAGCCTTCGCGGTGGGCACTGGGCTTTTTGAGGACGAGCCCTAACAGGGCGGATTGCACAATGGGCCTATGGCCTGAGTGCTGTAGGTGAAAAATCTGCACCACTTCATACAATACAATATCTATCTTCAGGTTTCTTCTAATGCTTTTTGGTCTCGTTTGACATGCCATGAATTTGGGTTTTGCTTCGTTTATCCTTAGTCCAACCTTTTTTGCTTCGTCTTCTATTATTTTAAAGGTCTCGATTATCTTTTTTTGCGTTCTTGTTATTATGACAACGTCATCGGGATAAGCGAGTACCTGCATCTCTGTATTTATGATTGTACCTTTGTATTCTATGCTTCTCATTACTTTTTCTAGGATGATGTTAAACAGTGTTGCCGATAGTGCACCCCCTTGCCTTACTCCGGCGTTTATTTTGAATGTGTTCGTGTCTCCTTCGTTTGTTCTTACACATGTTCTCGTGTCTTCCATTGTTATTTGTATTAGTCGTAGTATTTTCCTTTCTCTCATTGTCTTTATTGGTTCTGCTCTGTTTATTTTATCGAAGGCCTGCTGGAAGTCGATAAATAGGGGATAGATGTCCCTATCATGCTCGTGGCTTTTCTCCTTTATCTGTTTTATTGTGTGTAGTGCGTCGATTGTTGACTTTCCAGCTGTAAATCTATGTTGGTTGTCTCCTATTATCTCTTTCGTATATTTTATTAACCGTCTGTGTAGTAGTGTCGATAGTCTTATATGCGGTGTTAAGCAGCGAGATGCCTATGTAGTTGCAGCATTCTTCAGAGTCTCCTTTCTTTTTATCGTAATTATTACTCCTTCCATCCATTCTTTCGGCATTTTTACATACCTGCTTTATTATTTCATATATTTTCTTATGTAATGTTTCTTCCCCATATTTTAATAGCTCTCCATTTATTTCGTCTTTTCCTGGAGTCTTTCCATTTCTGAGGTTATGTTTGTTAGCGCAATCAACACTCGGAAAGATGAAGTCACAGGAACGTATTAGGTTACATCAGCTTAATGGGGCGGCACATCATAAATTACGCCTTAATGGTCTACGAGACGGTTTGCCCGAAATATTTAAATGTTTATTGGTGTTATTCTTAGTTAATAGTTTTTAGTTGAGCATTCTGTATGTAGCTTTGGTGGCGTAAGGGCAAGCTGTCTCTGAGGCAGAGGCTGGTTTACTGCCAGTGTAGAGCATTATTTACTTTTATATTGGATTAACTAAAGGTGTTTTGTGTTTATACCGTGCGTTTTATTTACTTCCTGTTGACATGTATTACATTTTCAAATTCTTTGTATGTTGGTTTTGGTATTTCATCGTTATCTTCTGCTGTTTCCTCGTCTTGTTGGTCATTTCCTTCCTTTTCTTCTGTTGGTACATTCAGCAGCTTTTGAAAGTGCTTTTCCCTTATTTCCTTTATCTTATCAGGGGAATGTTCCGTTTCCTTCCTCATTTTTCATCCCTCTTGTTTTAATTTGATTATTTCTTTTTTGCTCCCGTATTTTCCTGTATCAGGTTTTTCTGCTGTTGCTTTCTATTTCATCTATCTTTTCTTTTAACCACGCATTCTTTTTTGCTTATATGTCTTGCTTGCTTCTTTTCTATATTCTTTGTAGTCTTCTAGGTCTTCCGGCGGCCTCTTTGTTCTTAACCATTTTACTCTTGTTTCCCTTTTAAGTTTATTTATTACTTCGCATTCGTTGTCAAATCTATTTTTCCATGTTTTATTTCTTTTATATCCTATTACTTTTCCCGTGCTTGATACTATGCTTTGTCGTATGTTATTCCATTGCTGATCTATGTCTATTACATTCTCTTGTTTCTCTATTTCTTTTGTTACATCCGTCCCGCATTTCTCGTTTAACCGTTCGTTGTTCATTTTTTCTACTTCAAGTTTTCTGTGCTTTTTTTTCTTCATTTTTATATCCTACTCTTTTTTGTTTCATTTCCGTGATCACTAGGTAGTGGTCGGTATCTGCGTTTGCGCCTCTGTATGATCTCATATCTCTTATGAACGTTTCCCTTCTTTTTTAGATGAGCACGTGGTCTATCTGGTTTCCTTCATCCGCATTGCCACCTGGCCATCTCCATGTTATTTTGTGTAACTTTTTTATGTTTAAATTTTGCGTAGCTTATTACCATATCTAATGCTGTTGTTGATGTGCTCATGTTCTGTCTGTTTTCCAATTGCATTATTTATAAAATCCTCTTTTCCAATTTGTGCATTCAAGTCACCTTTTATCAAGAGTGTATCATATTTAGGTATTGTCTCAGACAGTCGTTCTAATTTGCTGTTGAATTGTTGTTAAGTTCTTTTTCATTTTCTTTTGGTGCATATGCATTTATGATGGTGAAGTTTGTAGGTTTCATCCTTATTCTTAAGAATATACATGACAAATATTAGACCTATTGTAACATATGCCACTGAAGCAGCAAACTTGACGCAGAAAGAAGAACAGCTTTATGCTTGTGCAAGAAAAATAATAATAATCAGAACAATAATGGGACCTAAAAGAGTAAACGAAGAGGAGACATTCATTGTTAAACTACGAAACTGACGAACTTCTGAAGCAGGAAAACATAGTCAGAATATGTTATGTTCATTTTAAAATGTGCCGCTTCATATAAATTGATTTCTTAATTTGTTTGCCGCTTCGTAGGAATTAATAACGTTATTTTAATTGCAGTCTTATTTTGGGTTACCATTTTCGCTATTTTGTTTGTCTTAAAAATTGAGTTATGAAATGCCAGTTCCGTTAATCCCTTGAACGTTCTCTTTGTAGGCTGATTTTCTGCCGACCAAATTCTCGGAAGTGTTGACCTCGGGAATCGCACGCGGTTTTTGTTCTAGAACTTTTGCGTAACATTTCGAAATGTGGTGCAATGGTTTTGGAGAATGAAATTCCCGTTGCATTTTTAAGTCAGTCAGTTTTCGATCTCTGTTGGCTCCGGTTGTCCGAAAACTACATCAATCGGGAACCGTAATTAAGTTAAGTGCTGCAGGGGCGGCTCTTGGGTTTTTTTTTTCGAAGGGTATCCGTTATATGCGTTCCGTCTCGCTGTTTTACCAAGGGGCAATAAACAGACCATCGGCTACTGCCGGATTTAATAGGAAGCACTGGATTCATCCCCAGGAAAGGCAATTCCGTGCGAATTGGCCGGTCGCCGTTAGGCGGGTTATTTTCGAAGCCCAGCTTCCGTCGCTGTGCGGTTATTTTGTTTTACCATTAAGGAGTCCCGTCTCTCGTTTCAAAGCTGCTCCGAAGAACGTTGTTTTCCTTCCCTCTTTTTTGGAAATCGCCGCCGTTGTGCCTGCCTCACTTTAAGCCATCCACCGGAATTCAAGGTAAAAACTTTCAGTTTTGTGTTGTGACAAATAAGTTTTTTTGCTCGCGTCAACTTGCAGACTTCAAATTTAACTTCATGTAATTACAAGAAAAAATGACCTTCAGTCGCCTTATGTGTTGTTACGTTGTTTTATAATAAAACTACCAGATTATATTATATTTTTCTGAACTTCAGCGTCACTGGTGTTTCGTAGCTGAATGCAGAACGTAAAATCCCGTTGCACCAGTGGCGGCGAGTCCTTTTCCTGAACGTTCAAGAATTAAAATTCTATAATTCAAACTTTTTGCGTTACAACTTGCCATTTTATTGTATTGTCATATTTTAACCATTTCATTATATGTGTTTTAAAGTTTACAGTCTCTTATTGTGTCTTTTGTACTTGTTGGTGTAAGAATTTTGCAAGCTTTAAATAGATAGGAGGAGGCACAATCACGGTAAGTTCCGTTCCCGTAAGCTGTTGGCTTCACGGCCTTCCACGAGGACTTACGACCAGCTGGATTTGGAAGGTGGCGCCCACGTATTTTGACTCACCCTGTACACAACTGAAGATTTTCTCCCATAAGCGATTTTCACGAACTCCCCCTAATCCTCTGAGCTGAGCTAAGCTGTAGGCCGTTTTCCATCCACCTGTTTACGGGTCGTCGAAAAGGCTCGATTGGCCCCTAACAAATAATTAAAGTAAAAAGAATTAGTTGGTATGGACCCATAAGGAGAAGAGAAAAAAACAACCCACGCAGAATTTTAACAGAATGGGTGCCAGGGGAGTCAAGACCGAGAGGGAGACCAAAAGTGAGATGGAAGGAGCAGGTGGGAAAGGACTTGAAAACAATGAAGATAAGAAACTGGGGAAAGCTAAGCGTTGACAGAAAGCATTGGAGAAGGGTAGTGGAAATTGCAAAAGCACACCAAAAGTTGTAAGAGAAGTAAAGAAAAAAGAAATGTGGAATAATCCGCCACGTTAATAAGATTACCGAGTTTGAAATATTCAAACGGCTACAATTTCTACGGAAATATTTAGTTTGTATTATTATTATTATACTTATTCTTAGGTAGGACAATCTTCCGTCTATTAGTTTAAACTGTATAATATCTCCTATCAGCCTTCTACCCACTATGAATCCATTTTTTCCTTGTTTATTTTCCGCGGAATACAATAGTGAGTATTCTTTCTTATTGATCTCTCCCTCTCCTCTCCACCTTGTTTCTGGTAGTGCCATTACATCTACTTTATCCCATTTTCCCAGCAGTTAAAAGTGTTCTTATATTCCATGTGCCTACTTTTATTCTTGTTGTGCTTCGCTTTGTTTTCTTACTTTTCTCTTTATTTATTTTTTGTACTTCCATTTGCGTACACTTTTAAGCTGCGTTTGCGTCTTCTTCATCCGTCATCATGTTTCTTTCCTTTATTTATTTCCCTAGTTTCTTGGCGCATTGTCCAAGGCTCTTGGATTTTTCCCTCTATCAAGCATGTATTTAATGGGATTTTGACACTTTCTCTTAGTTCTTCTCCTTCCATTTTTATCATCTCGCTAGTAACCCGATCTCCGCCTGGCAATTTTTCGTTTTTCATTTGTTCGAGTGCAATCCATAATTCATCTTTATCAGGAATCTCTTCTCCTCCCACAATCTGAATGTTTTGTCTCGTGTATTGTTGTTCTTGTTATTTTGAACTATAAGAGTTGTTTGTAAAAATCTTGTACCACGTCCACAATTTCTTTACGACTTGTCACCAAAAAAAATTAAATAAAAAATAGTTTTATTAAAATAAGAGAGAATAAAATACACATAAATACAGTTTTCTTAAGCAATCATATACAGACTAATCCGAATCAGAATCTGAGGCAATGACAGCTTTACGTTGAGGAGTTCGTTTAGTTCTGTTGGATTTCCGTACTGGCGTAGCATTCTCCTTCTCTTCTTCTTCGGGACTGTCCTCACTGTCGCTACCGCGAGATTTCCTTTTCTGTTTCTTCTTTGGGGCCCTGCCACGGGGCTTTTTAAAGGGAGTTTTGCCTTGTGTTGCTTGAGGTGCTTTTTGGGCTGGACGAGGAGTTTTAGGCTGTCCATCCTCGTTGGTTTCAAATACCGAATTGATTTTCTCTTCTATTTCGGCCGCAATTTCCTAAGCACAGCAAATTCGTTCAGAAGAAGATACTTATAATAAACTTAAGTAATGCATACTCACTTTGATTTCGTTTTTCGCAGACTTACTGCAGCTGTTTAGAATTTGCTTGAAAAGGGCGTACACGTCATCATTTTGCAAAGTATTTTTGTAAGATCCAAAACTCTCCAAGAGGCGCCTCAGGCCTTTCTCGTTGTATTGAATGAGGGACAAGCAGTAGGCAATGTTGCGGCACTTGTAATCTTCATCGGTTAATCTAAACTTTGAACAGAAGCGATCTACCAAATTTTCCATTTGTTTATTCTTGTCGACGAGGCCAAATAAGAATCTGTAATTCATTTAATTATGG
>JABXWE010050918.1:0-13281 GCA_014611495.1 Limonius californicus | reverse complement strand
GAACAGTTTCCAGTATGGGAAAGTCCAGGGAGGCAGTCGCGTCCACTTATTTGTAAAATAAATACCCTGCGAATATTCACGGCGCTATCGCATATCAATATGTTGTATGTTACGACAGATTGCACTAATGCATATTAAACATTCATAAGATGTTCCTGCGAAAGTTCCGCCTTTAAATAGCGTATTGCAAAACGTGCTGCTTAATCTATTGCATATATGATCTACATGAAGTGACCAGTTTAACTTGTCATCTACATTTATTCCTAAAAATTTACACGATAAGCCAGTGTTTAAAACTACATTATTACATCGGAAGCTTAAATTAGGCAGTGAGCTTTGTTTATGAAAATGTATACAAGACGTTTGATTAACATTCACCATTAAACCATTTTTTCCGCACCAATCAATGAAGGCATTGACTGCCTTTGTTATTTATTTTCATCTTGAATCTTGTAGTTCCTTCACCGCTTTTGCAGATACCGCTAACCAGGTATCGTCTGCATATAGTACGAGCCAATCTGTTTCGACATTGTTGTCTAAGTCGTTCACAGAAAGAATATAAATAAGAGGACCCAGAACTGACCCCTGGGGGATTCCCAAGTCCACCACGAATTTATCTGAATACTGATTAGCTACTTTAATAATCGTATCTCTACCATGTAAGTACGACATTATAAGGTCATTCACGACACCCCGAACTCCCATGTGATCAAGTTTATTCCAAAGAAAAGCGTGATTAATTAAGTCGAATGCACAGAATAAGTCGAAAAAGATTCGCGAGTTAATGTTTTGGCATTGCAATACTGAAACTCCCCTTTCACGCCTCGAATGTGCAGATGTGCGCTTTTAATTTTAAAAGTAAATTCAAGTTTCAATAAAAGTGATCAATTATCTAAAAATTAAATATTAAATTAAAACAAATGGCAAGACATGTTGTATATTGGTACTTTTTTAAATAAATGTATGAAAATTACTGCCGTAAGGAAGTTCGTTTTGTTAACCTAACGAAAATACTGTCGAAATAATTATATAACAAAAAACAAGTAACCGAACTTAACTGTCCTTTTAGGAGCTATACAGAAACATGTCTAAAATTACAATCACAAGGACGACGCTAGGGTACAATAAGTAGGCACCATAGCGTTTGACCAGGGGCGTTCTTGGAAATGCTTAAATTCTTTACAGAAATATACAAATGAATGACCACTATCCCAGCTTCAAAATACCTTTTTGTCGAATGGGTGAGACAAGTTTATTAATAAAGGTAGACCGCAATTTTTCAAAGGGTTACTTAAGAAACTACATTAACATTTAAAATTTCTAGAAAGAATTTTATCTAACGCAGCTTGCTTACATGTTTATTGTTAATTTGAATTTTAATATTAAGAGTTATGTTTAATTGTTAGGTCATTGGGTGTAATACTGTTTCTGTTTATAAGTAGTTTTTTTTTTGTTTATTTTATGGTTATAATTAGTATTTTATAATAACTGAAAGAATGAAACTTATAACCAATAAGTTCTCTTATAAATTTTTAATTTTTTATGTGTACTTTTATTAATATTTCCGTCGTACCCATCACTATTTAGTGGAAGGGGGTAATAGCCTCGTTTGCCAGGAGGGCACTGGCTTTGTACACCCACTTTTTTCTGTCTTGAAATTATACGTTTTATAGATTTTGCGCTGACGCGACTTTAAATAACGAATACATCCAGATAATATATTTATAACAGATTTATCGATAATTTTGAATAATTAAGTTTAAAATGAGGAACTTAGACTTAGGCAGCGATTTTACTGGAATACGCATATACCTACAATTTTTATTTGAATTAACTGCATATTCATATAAATTCTACATGCCATATTAATGCAGACTGTATATATGTAAATTTACTTAAATGTTTAATTTAATTTAATAAATACACGCACGCAGATAAATTCAGAAAACGGATTTTTGCTTAAATCCGAATATTGGATTTTAAAAAAAAATCCGGATAGCGGATTATTCAGGGTAAATCCGGATATCGAATTTTTCGGATATATCCGGATATCGGATTCTTCGGATAAATCCGGATAGCGGATTTTCCGGATGAATCCGGATAGTGAACTTATCGGATACGGATTTGCAAGACGGATTTTATCCGGATAGTAAAAATCCGGCGGATTCCGGATTATTCGGATACCGGATAATTTAAAATCCGAAATCCGGATTTTAAAATGTAACGGATTTGACAGCACTAATATAGAGAATAAAAATCACTAATTGATCATGCTACAAAAATTATATTGCCATTTAAAAAAAATGTCATGACGTCATAGCTAAAACATGACAAAAGAAAAAAGATGAAAAACGCCAAATTGTGGCAAATTGTGGCAAATAACTTTATATGGAACTTTAGTTAGAAACTTTTTTTCGTAAAGTTATTATTTAAGGCTGTAGCATCAATATTCCATACTATTTACTCACCCTTTATATCGTTCTACGCATAGGTTTAATATATTTTGTACAGCTACTGTGAGAAATAAATAATTGTAGTTTATTTTTTGCATATATTCAAAAATATTACGTAATGGTACACTGTACTTTTAATTACATTTTTTGTGTTTTATACAGATTTGCCCTACACATATTATTGAGTTGTACATTGTAATAGCAATGTATCGTTTTATATTTTTATATACTGTGTGACGAAACGAGTACCAACCAATGACTATAGGAATAAGCTAAAATGCGGGCAGTTAAACAAACACTACACAAAGTATATATTATCATAAAAAATACTTGCACTGATTTCAATATTGCTTGGCTTTATATCTAACATAACGATAGATATGATATCTTTTATAGGTGCGCTCCCCATGTATCACAATCTCCACATAGATAAGTATTTCAATGGTTGCAATAGTTTGGATCGGACCTTCCGCAATAAATTCAGTAAAAAATAACCCATAATTCAGGTTTAATTTTCAAGCTATATCACTGAGAAACAAAATAATCACGGCCGCTGTTGTACTTGCCCACAGCTATTTGTTGCAGAGTTAAAATCAATAGCTACATTAAATACACGTATAACCCTTGGGATACTTTGATATTTAATAACTGACTATGTTTGTAAACAGAAATATTTGAAAACAATTCAATTAACTAAATTATTTTATTGTATGTAGTGTATTTGCTAGTTTTCAATTACACATTTCCTGTGTAAAAGCTGGAAGATGCTACGTTACTAAGCCATTATAATTATGTCAAATACATAAGATTGTATTTTTATTAAGGTTCCCCATTTCAGAAATGGAACAGAAAAACAACCTTACATATCAAGGTTATAAAAATTTTAAATGACTAGCTTTTCCTACTATTAAGTTATTCCTTAAATTTAAATCAATTAAGACAGGTGAATACAAAAAGTCTCATACTAGAGTGTTTCTGCTAACTAAAGCATTAATGTCTTGCAGCCAATGTACCAGCTACGATCCAAGTAATTTATGTTTACATTTGGTAGAACGTATCTACAGTGATTATAAAAAATCAAATTTTCCCTGAAATCTTTAGTTATTCAGAGTCAATAATAATAATAAATGTTTTTTAAATAATAAAATTGTCCAAACCTGTATGTAAAGAGAGCTCATCTAATACAAAATGTTCTGTAACCTTTGCTTGATTGTCTCAGCAGAGTTCAATGTTATGTTAATCAAATGTATAAGAAAAAATATCAAACACCCATCGCGGGTGTCTGATATTTTTTTTTTTGTTTAGAATACATGTACTATCAATATTAGGAAAATTGGATTAAATACATACATTAATCAATAATTAAGTGGAGAATACCGTGATGTTTCCCGTATCGTTTCAAACAAATGATTCGGTGTGCCTGTTTTCGGCGATTCTGTGCGATTTAAAATAATTAGTTCGTCGTTTATCCGGAAAAAATCTTATAGTACAATCTGGTGTAACACGGTGTAACTTTAGCCATTAGCTCCTTGTTGCGACAGCCAATGATGTCATCTCAACTGCCGTCTTTTGAACTATTCTTTCGCTCAGGGAAGTCCATTGAAAAAAAAACCTTGTGCTTCCTTCAATTTTATCACCAAATTAATGTAAAAACTATCCATTTATACAGTTATAAGTGGAAATTATCAGCAGTGATTACATGTTCATAAAGTGCTTCGATTTGGGTAAAATAGAAGTAATCGTATTTTCACGAAATAAAGCAACCATCTGTTGCTAATTATTTGGCTATTTAATAACTAACTGCACTTATTTGGTTAACTCAGCTGATACTGGACTACGCAGTTATTTTTGGGCTTACCGAAAATGTGGTGGCCTGTAACTGCGTCAGCAACCAGATTCAGACATTCGCAAGCCGCTCCTTTATATTTAATGTACAGCTAGATTGACTCTGGTCATTGTTTGAACGTTTTGGCGTGTAACGAAACAGCATATTCCATTTATGCAATCTTATAGTTAACATCTCAAAAATAAACGGTTACCGTTAGTCAACCAAAAGTTAACCTGTAGGTTAACTGTATCACAAATTAGTTAACCATAGAGCAATCTTAAGGCATTCTGAAGGTCGGTTAAAGGTTAACCGTGTAATATATTCAAAAGCTAACCTTGAAAGGCATCTTTAGGGCATCTCCCCAACATACCCAAAAGTTATGCTCTGTGGTTAACCGTTATACTATCCCAAGAAGGTTATCTTTGAAGTATAACCATATTGACGCTAAATAAGTGAACTGAGAAACATAACTAAAAGTTAACCGCTCATTTTGTCAAATAACACCGTTTAAGGATATCTGTAAAGCAAACTTCTATCTACAGAGTGTGATTGTGGTTTGAATTAAAATGATCATTTTATTTCTTATAGAATGAGTAAATAAAAAATGCATTAGAAACAATTGTTATTTATTATTAGACAAATATTTTTAATGCAATAAATTATGTACTTACACAAGTATCTATTTTTACCTTAATATCCAAGAGAGTGCTTTTTACAGCGACTTCTTAAGTCTTCCTGCGGGCTCCCGTGCCCATACATTCCTAGGGGATAAAACGTCCAGTTCTGTGGCACCAGCTATGAGCTTTGGCGCTGCAACTGAAAATAAATAATAATTTGTTAACAAAAATTATCTGTTGGCAGATGTAAATAGTGTATTCATACATCTTGTAGATTTAAAGTAGTGGTAAAAATTATATAAAACAAAATGACCTATAGGAAGTTTTAAATCGCTCCCTGAACTTGATGACAGACAAATATTTAGTAATTGGTCTTGTTTTATAAAGTTTTAGGAAATGGTATAACTTAAATTAAATTTTAATATAGTAAAGAAAATCAATTTATCAAAAAACAATTCTCGATTGTTAAGTGCAAAAATGCATAAATTACAACAAACATAAAAAGGAATTCCATGTAAATGTAACTGAAATTATAGAAGAAGTCATGTTAACAAAACTATAACATGCCAATTTGTTATTCGGTTTGTATTCAATCCCTGTAGCTTCAACATTAGATGGGCGCCAATCCGACCTAAAACAATAATGATGGTGTGTCACCAACGTAGAAGAAATCCTTCGAGTTGCATTTCCAACGTTGTTGCCACCAACCAACAAGAGCATAACCTAGAAATTACAACTGGCCGTTCTTGTCACATTAAAATAATAAATGATATGTAATGGTATAAATGAAACACTTACCTTAATAATTATTGGAAAGGATACACACACTAAGCTTGGGATTGTTACTGAAACGGATGCTACTTTTTTAAGAGTATGACCATTGCCCATGCTTTGCCAATGTTAATAGCTTAAGGAAGAATGCCCAGGTAATACAGCACATATCTTATGCTGTCCAGTCTTCCACCCATGTTTTAATATTTATTGTAGTTTCATTTATAAAATAGAAAAATTATCACTTATAAGAATGTTAAATTTTGTTGTTAAAGCCACAACACTAAATAACAATAATGGAATTGTTAATCACTTATTTTACTTATTCTCTTGATAATGCTTACAGTAAATTTCGTTCTGCTCTAAACGCAGGCAACCTAAGCACCTATGACTAATCTATAAACATTCTAGAATATTTTTGAATATTTCCAAGTTTCCTTTCTTTCTTTGCGGTTGTGGATTTATTTGAACAAATACCGCAAGAGCTTAACGGTCATCTTCTACTTAAGAAACGATTATCTCTGTAGTTAGTAGTACGGTAGCAAAGAAGGTTGTATTTTTACTAGTGTGGAATGCAAGCGCGAGGAGTGTCCAAAAGTTAACCAAGAAAAATGACAGAATGAAGAATAAAAAAATTATCCTAGAGTTTACCTTAAATATTAACAAAACACGTAATATGATTTATTGCATTATGGGTTCTGCAACAATATTTATGTTTCTGTTACTATTTGGTTACTCATTTCCGTAAGTAAGTATTTGAAAAATGGCAAATAAACAACAATACCAAATACATTTAGGATCACGTTGTAAATAATTTTACCAATTACAGGACAATCAGATATTCGGTTAGTAACTAAAATGATGAGCATTTTTAAATCCAGTTGCAATGTAGTAGTTATTCACAATAGTATGTGCAACTAGTATCAAGTTACTATGGTTATCTATTAGCAGTGATTGACAAGTATCTTTTGTTAACTTTTAAAACCTGTTATTGAGCATGTAACCGAAAACTAACCATTATAGGTCGCATTTAAGATATGCAGCTATAATGTGCACTTGAAAGTTAGTTAAAAGTCAACCTTCTTGGTTGGGATAAAGTTAACTATTTCACAACTTCAAGTTGAACCTAAGGTGTAATGCAGTTTTAGTAACCACTATGGATGTACAAAGGACGCCTTTAAGTTACCCCAGGTAGGCCTTTCCTGGTTAAGAAATGATCACGTTGTGGACAGTCAAGGTACTTTGGTTATGTGGGATATAATCATTATATAGCTATTCCTCAATAATTTATGACTTGTTCCTTGCGTATTGCATATATTTTCTGGGAAATATTCAGGTAAGAGGAAACAAAATAAGGTAGGCTCGATTTTCTTCTCCTGTGAACCTACCCGCCCCGTGTGCTAGCCGAAGATTTGTTTCCGGGGCTTTCTTGTGGACTGACGAATGCCGAAGAACAATCTATATTTTTGAAATTAAAAAAAAATATATGATTATAATAGCATTTCAATATTGGACAACTTGGGCTGATAATAATAAGTGGTGAATCATAGCATTTTATGAAATTTTTAAAAATTACCATACTATACACCACAGACGAGCCGCAGCGATGGGTAAGTAAAAGAGAATCATAATGAATGCATTCCTATGATGTATTGCATTTAAAATAGCCACACTACGAAAGGCCTTCTAAATAAAATTTTTGAAATTTGAGTAAACAGACATAAAGTCGAAATTTTAAAACAATCACAGTTGACTTATCTTCCAATCTCAAATTGTCCCAGTAAAAGTACTCTATTGTAGTTAAATCGCTTAGGAGAAATACTTACTTATATTTGGAAAATTAATTTTCTGTCAGAATAGTATCTAGGAAGCTTATTTGTTTTTTGTTTGTGGTTTCGTAATGAAGTTGCGATCAGAAAATTATTCATGCAATCGGTTTTTCCAAATTTTAATACAACCAGTGTAATAGTTCTCGAATTACGTCGCGCAGACATGTACCTACAGACCGATATTTCTTACAATCCACGTTTTGCGGTTCGTAGACCCTAAAATCGCGTATTTTCGTGATAATCTCAACATAGAAAACTTTTGTGATAACCATACAATCCCATACTTGCACTAACGCCAAGTAACAGTATCCCGGCAGAATCATGAATATGCAACAAAGCAGAGCATCGGTACATGTAACACTTTTGGTGTAATAAAGATGTGTGTAAAGATTAAAATCAATTTCAAGAAAATTTTAATTAAAAACAACATGAAAGCATGTTGGTGTGACAGAACACACGTTAGAGCTAAGATGTATTACTATTGCCTTGACCACTTCGGTAGTAAATGTAAAATAAGACCTGGTCATGCCGTGTCACTTCCGCAAGTATTATAAAATGTACTAATTTAGGGAAGTCTGCGTTGATTTCTGAGTCATGCCATGTCACTTCCGTAAGTATTATAAAATGTACTAATTTAGGGGAGTCTGCGTTGAGTTCTAACTCCCCAAATATGTTTGTTATCTACCCATTTTGCATAAACTGAATAATTACAAGTCAGTTTACCGAAATAGGTTTCACTACCTTTAATTAACTTTTTCTAATTAACATATCGCTCCGTTCGGGCATTTTTCGTATAATTTCAGGAGTTTCCTTGAAGAAAAGTTAATCGAAATCTATAATTCTTGGAATGGATGCGAGTCTAATTTTGTAATTCAGAGTAGATATGTCCCCGCAGTCTTCCTGATGGCTGTAATTTATGAAGTGTGTCACGGCCTAGTTTTCGACTCTTCAATTTTGTCCAGGGCCCAACAGGAATATGGAATGAGAAATTATCGCTATCTCATCAATCAGTAGTAAGTTTGCGGATGCATGATAGGAATGTTTAATTCCGGGCACATTGACACGGAGCGGGTGGGTCGCGCAGATTAGCGTCACCTCAAACAAAGAAAGGGAGGGCCCGGAATCGTACTTGCCCGGAACCGGCGCCGCTTTGAACCTTCAAGACGCCCACTCCAGGCTTCAACCCTTTCGCACAAAAGACACATTCAAATTACATTCGTTAAATTCTACTCACAGACGTCGATACCGGTGACACAAGCTCACATTTCTTTGTCGAATTTCATTCGAACGTAAAGCATACCAACTTCATATAAACCTGACGTGAAACCTCAAACACTAAGCACGCCTCTAACAATTAAAAGTCATACAAACGTGCCCAAATTTGTCGCAATAGTTACATATTATAATTAAATAAATTTGGAAATAGTAAATACAACCTTTCGTTCCACTATGTACTTTCAGAAATAATACCAACTTCATATAAACCTGATGTGAAACCTTAAAGATTAATAGTATACTAGTATACACTTAGAAATTGAAAAAGGAAGAAATCAGTTCAAATTTGCCGTAGTACTTACAGTATATGATTTAATAAATTTGTAAAGAATAGACATTTCGTATATGATTCATTTTCAGTATACTGTATATTGGGCAATTTATTACGAACTCTTTAGATACCTGACGTGAAACCTCAAGTATTAACAAGTACACCTCTGGCAATTAAACAACAGGGAATGCCTTAATTTACAGTAGTAGTTAGCAAATACTGTTAGAAAATAAAGGGGGCATCTTCCTTTAATAGCCCCATGGATCAGATCCTAAAGAAACCTTACGCTTGCTTACACAAAAGATTCTTTTTATAGCTGACTAATCCACAGTTCAAATCTGCTCGTTATATTGTATACGTAACAGATTTTAGAAAATCTTTAATGTGTTTTCCGGTGTAACAGGCGCCTGATTTCAGATATCTAACTACATATTTCCAACGTTTATCTGATACATTTCTGTCTGAGCAAATCCCTCACAATAAAAATGCAGAGGCGTAAACGGTTAAATGTCGAGATTAAGCTACCTTATTCCCGTTGCTTTCTGCCCTACTACGATTTCAGCTGCGACAATGTAGGGTATTAAATCGGAATTCATTATTTAGGTTTCAGTTAGAAACATATTTCTAATGATTCGCCTTAAATGGATTACGTATATTCCAGCAGTGTGATTATTTAATTTCGATGTCCTATTTTAAACTATTTAGTTTGCTCTTCGTGAATGAATACATCTTGTAACTTACTTGAAACATATTATTTGAAGATATAAGTAATATGCGAAGTGCGTATTGTATATTACATATCCTTTAGTTTATTTAGCTATTTACAAAATTTCAATGCTAGCGCCATCTTACATACAGTAGCGCAGCTGTTCCGATATCAATGAAAGGATTCATACAAGTATTGTTGCATTTAGGGAACCGGCGTTGTAGAATAGATTTGGTATGTGTATAAACTTCACGGAACCTGTAATCTGCACTTTAATTTTAACATTGAGTGAAGAGTTCACTCAACGATTTTAGTGATGTACAGGATTGTAACCCGTGATGCTAAAATTGCGTTCATACCGACTAGATGGCGTTACCGATCTTGATATTTACAAAACATAATAGAAAAATTAAAAAAATATGTATATCAAAATATGCAAGTAAGGCAAACACCCGATTATCAGGGCGTGGATTATCCGGTTTTCACATTATCCGTGCCTTGCTTTTTTGCCCTGCAGTATTTTAATTTTATTGTGTCTAGTAACCGTACTATAGGCCTATCGCATTTTACTTCTGTCAACAACAGAAATTGTGACTACATTACCAATACTTTATAATTTTAAATACAATACTCTACCATTCAACAGTTAAATGCAGTTTTATATACTGTATAGCAGTGTTTCTCAACTCAAAAGGTACGGCGGACCGCAAAATATTACATTTTTTCTTACGAATTGGTGACAATATTATTACCAACATTTTTTCTACTTTTGTAAAAAAATGCAGGAATTATTTTTCATTGATTTTAGAATAGATGTGTGTATAAATTTCGAAACAGTAGCAATCCATGTGATTGAAGTTTTTGGTCGGTTCGCATAAATACATTTTTTGAAAAAGGTAGTAACAACCTCATTGCGTTTTCATGCAAAACTGAATATTCACTTCTGACGCTAACCCAAAACTATTAAGTTATGGACATTGATTCAACCAATATTTTTAACCCTAAGGGCCGCTCTTATAATGTTCGGATAAAAGTGTCCGATAGTTGTTAGGCGGTATAAACTAACCCCTAGGATAAATGCACCCGAAAACGTTATTGCGTCTTTCAATACAATTTTTCCTACTGGTTAGGCCAAATTCTTCCTGGTTAACTACCACTGGGTATAAAGAATGTGTGGCAAGTTTCGTACAATGGTTTGTGGAAAAAAATCATTATATTAAAAGCAGTGAGTTGAACAAAGATACCTATATATTGTTTACTAAACGCCGGGGGGCTATGAAGGACGTCACTAAACGTCACTTGCCGTAGTTGGTAGTAAAATATGGGATTTAAATTTGCAACGCAAACCCAAAACTAAGTTATGGACATTGATTCAAACAATATTTTTAACCCTAAGGGCCGGTCTTATAATGTCCAAATAAAACTCTCCGATAGTTGTCAGGCGGCATGAACTACCCCTAGGGCAAATGCACTCGACAGCGTTGTTGCGTCTTTCAATACAATTTATCCTACTGGCCAAATTCTTCCTGGTTAACTATTACTGGGTCTAAAGAATGTGTGGCAAGTTTCGTACAATGGTGTATGGAAAAAATCATTATATTGAAAGCAGTGAGTTGAACAAAGATACCTATATATTGTTTACTAAACGCCGGGAGGCTGTGAAGGACGTCACTAAACGTCACTTGCCGTAGTTGGTAGTAAAATATGGGATTTAAATTTGCAACGCTAACCCTAAACTAAGTTATGGACATTGATTCAAACAATATTTTTAACCCTAAGGGCCGGTCTTATAATGTTCAAATACAACTCTCCGATAGTTGTCAGGCGGCATGAACTACCCCTAGGGTAAATGCACGCGACAGCGTTGTTGCGTCTTTCAATACAATTTATCCTACTGGCCAAATTCTTCCTGGCTAACTACTACTGGGTCTAAAGAATGTGTGTCAAGTTTCGTACAATGGTGTATGGAAAAAAATCATTATATTGAAAGCAGTGAGTTGAACAAAGATACCTATATATTGTTTACTAAACACCGGGGGGCTGTGAAGGACATCACTCAACGTCACATGCCGTAGTTGGTAGTAAAATATGAGATTTGAATTTTCAATTGTGTGTAATGTGTAACCCTTACAATAATTTTTTCCGCGGTAGCTTTACTATTACCACTCATTCCACCTGCAGGAACATAATATAATGAATCGTTTGCATAAAATCGCAGAGGTACATAAAAGCAACTGCTTCATGTGTGTTACACAATTTTGTATAGATAACTATATAGTATTTAATTATTTGGTGTAACTGAATTGAATTTCTTTCAGTAATGTTTGTACAATGGATTTCTTTAATTAAACTCTTCGGAAAAATTGAAATCATCGAAAAAATCAAAATGAATACGACGGTAAGTATACGGTTAGGATTTACATGGCTAAAAATCCTCCCCCTAACCGCTTTCATATTACTTCATGGGGGTGCGAGCATCCCTTACATACTAACCATTCATGCAATTTGCACCATAAACTTAACTATGTGAAATACGGTCGCCTCAGCTGGGGTTTGAACATGCAGCCGATCGGACTGCATTTCACTGTGACCTGAGTGACAGCACGTATCCGCACTGCTCCACCGAGATCCCTTTGTAAAATTTAACTATTTTTTCGTTACTATACCAGGAAAACAATATTAATTTTATAAACACAAACATTTATGATTTTATATTTTGGTTGTACTAGCTTTAAATTGTTTTTTAAGTTAGTTTTATTTTTTGAAAGTATTCTTCGCAGACCGGTGTATACAGTACATATAAATTTTGCAGTTTATTTATTTAAACATAAAGAGGAAACGTAACAATATGTTCTAAATCAATTATCTGTCAAATGTCCCCTCGGTTGTTCCAGCAGAGGCCCACTCTTATGGATACATTTTTAATTAAATTTTCATACGTTTGCGGCTGTCAGATACTCGACCAATGTTTTTCTTGAGATCATCGTTTACAAAGTCTATAACAAAATTCCAAACAAAAAGGCTACAGGCTAGGTCGAGAAAAGACATGTCTAGGAAGTTTTGTTTATTTGAAATTCGTATTTACAACAGAACGTTAATTTTCGTGAAAGGTTTGCAAGATTTGTTTATAACCTTTCGTTCTAAAACGCTGCATGATGTATTTTGCTAGTCTCTAGATGACAGATGTCAAACAAAACAACGCTTTATTAGACGGTTCAGAAATAGGGCCACAGTGAAATCCCCAAGGTCAAAATGGGACACCCGTTACAATGCAATGATATTGATAGTTGAAGTTGGTCAAATAATTACGAAAATTATATTAAAAAAATACATATACGTCTAAACATACACACTCACACACACGCACTCACACACATGTATATATATATAATGATAGAAAAAAAATAGATGAATATGATCATAAAAGTGAAATAATAATTATGAATAAGAATATAAAACAAGATATAAAAATTTATGATGAAAGAAGTGTAAAAATTAAATGGTATACATATAAATGATATTGAAGTGAAT
>JABXWE010050917.1:0-15824 GCA_014611495.1 Limonius californicus | reverse complement strand
GAAGGTATTTTCGAGGTGTTCAGCAAACAGGTTGACTTTATCTTGGCCACTGCAATAGTTACTATTATTTTCCCTGAGGGGTGGGATGGTGTCTGTGTGACGTAGTATTCTTTTGGTTGCGCGCCATAGCGAGTTATCGCTTGCCCCCAGTTCCGAGATATATTTTTGGTAGTTTTTAATACGGTAATTTTCCAATTCGTAGTTGACTTGGTGGGTAAGTTGGTTTAATAAACGTTTATGACATTGTTGCTTGTGCCTTAGCCATAATCTTCTGGTGCGGTTTTTTTCCTTTATGAGTTCTAATATGTACTGCGGTAGTTGATAGTATTCAGTCGGTGGCCGCCGTTGTGCTTTGCGAATAATGGATTTATGTACGCAATTCACAATAGTCGATGTGTACTTAGCGATATTGGCTTCTATCTCTGCTTTAGAAGACAGACCACGCGGTGGTTTAAGGGTACTATCGATATTATCACGAAAAGTATCCCAATCAACAGGTCCTGTTATCAGCCTTGGTACGTAAGTTAGAATTTGTGGATTTTGAACAAATGAGGTAACCACAGGCAGGTGATCAGAATCCAGTTCGTAATGAACTTGTTGAAAAAGTGGTTTGGGAAAATTTTTTATAAGGCCAATGTCCAGAATGTCGGGTAAGTGATCTCTCCTAAATGGATAGTGAGTTACTTCATCAGGGGCCGAAACTAATATTCCATTTTGCGAGGTAATGTTGTAGAGGCGTCGCCCATTAGGGTTGTTAACTCTGCAACCCCAAATAGTATTCTTAGAGTTAAGATCACCTAGCAGGAGGGTAGGTGTGTTTAAATTGAATAATGACTGGATGTCTTCAGCTATGATCCTTCTGTTGGGTGACAAGTAGGCAGAAATGATCTTAATTGTTGTTTTATTATCTAGTTCAAGGGCTGCTTCAACGGATTCGAGGTATACTAAGTCTTTGTAAGGCAATGAGTAATGGTTAAGGTTTTTCTTTATCATTATAGCTACGCCTCCAGATGCTATTGCCGCTACTCGGTCTCGTCGATATGTTACATATCCAGGTACGTTAAATTTTTCGGTTTCAATTAGATGTGTCTCGGTGATGCACGCAACATCTATATTGTGGGCTGCTAGAAAAGCTATTAAAGTTGATCTTCTCTTTTTGACTCCATCGGCATTCCAATTAAGGATTGTTAGCTTTTGTATGGTGTGGGAGGGATTAGGGGCCATTGAGGAAAAGGGGTAGAACAGTATTAATTACAAACGATTTAATTTTATCCATGTAGGGTGTGATCAATTTTATAAGGGTTCTGAGGATGCTGTCTATGGGTGTATCAGGGGTATGAGACTCTGAAGGTAGATGTTCGGTTGGTGATGTGTTACGGGCAGAGCTAGCGTATGTATAATAATTGGAGGTGTTGCGAGTATGTTCACGTTGGTTTGGTCGGTCTTGTTGTAACGGTCGCCCTGTATTGTTTCTTTGCAGGCTTTTAGTCTTGAGTTCTTGGTAGTGCTTACACCCTCTGTAGTTAGCAGGATGCCCTTCACCACAGTTCACACATTTTGGTAATTCATTTGGTCTCTTTGGGCAATCTTTGAAATGATGGTTTCCTAGACATTTGACACAACGAGGGTCCAAGCTGCAGTAATTCTTAGTGTGGTTATATCGCTGGCATCGGGAACATTGAGGGATATCATTAGATTTTCGCCTAGGTTCAACAGTTACTATTGAATAGTAAAGTTGGCGTAACTTGAATATCTTTTTTGCATCTTCATTACGCGTAAGGTCAACAACGCATATCGGTAACGGTTTCTTAGGTTGCTCATGGTTAGTGCCTTTAGTTAAGAGGCGCACTACTTTTAAAACGGGTAAATCGAGTCCCTTAAGTTCATCTTCAATTTCTTCTTCCGTTATTGAAACTGGTAAGTTTTTAATAACGACTGATAACGGGCTATTGGCTTGATTTTGAAATGTGTGAAATTTTAGTTTATTATCTGTATAGAATTTTGTCAGCTTGCGATAGTCTTGTTCCGTAGTTAAATTTATTCTCAAGTAATCGGTTCTATAATCAGTTGTGAAATTATTTCCTATTAGTGTTTCAATATCTTTAATGATTGATTGATGATTATTTGCTTGATGCAAAAATATAGGGGGTATTTTGTTTATAGGTTTTGGTTGAGTAGAGTTTTGAGAGCTGCTGGCTGTGTTGTTACCTTGGAGATTATTCTCGAGCTGTTCGGGCAGATAAAATTTGTTTTGGCTTACCAGTAAGCTGGAATCCCACAGGTATTTCTTTTGGAGATTAGGTTCTGGCGATAGATGATCATTTTTTCTTTTATTTGATTGGTCATTGTCTGTTATATCAGTTCCGTTCAAATTCATGTTTACTAGCCCCTTAAGGGGCTAGCTAAGTAACTAATTAATCACTGTTGCCCTTTATTATTAAACACTGTTATTTAAAAGAACTTAGATAACAATTTCGCTGGTAAAGTTATCACAAGCGCCAGGCGCTGATAACCGCACATACACTTCCGAGACGCGGACAACGTTTACACGTCTTAACGTATCGAAAGCAGATCGCGAATGTTATAGTACTTTGTGCATTGTTGCCAATTAGGATAAAAATAATGTACGAAGTGTGGTATCTAATAAATCCTTTTATATTTAATTTGTTGGCAATTTCTTCTTCCCATGTTTTATTATTAATTTAATCGTCTCTTTCTACTTGGAAATTAGATTGCTGACCACAAAACTTTTAGTTATACGAGCCGTAACAACTATATATTCGGACACATCACATATTCTTAAAGAATATTCTGTAATTTGACATATGAGGTATTTTGAAAACTTTTGTGATAAAAATGCTGTACAGTATAAGTACCTCAACTTATTTACAAACGTTGTGTACAAGTGATACCTTTTTGAACTACTACAATAATTTGTTTTAAAGACAAGTATTTTGGTTGACAACTAAATGTTCGGACATGTTAGTCATTCTTCGTGATTACAGGCAGGCGGCTGCGATAATTTTGTTTAATATAGTTTTCCTGTCATTTTGGTATGTGTTTGGCACTTTGTGTCTTACAAATCAATAGTTATGGTTCGAGGGACACCAACACCGCGATTAATTCGTGAAACTGTAATTAAAGAATACCATAGGGGCAATTCTATGCGTCAAATTGCTCAAAACTTGGGTTTAGCCAAATCCACAATAGCAGACATTATTCACAGATTTGGAGAAACCGCAGATATTAACATCAAAGGTAAAAGCACTGGCCGTCCCAACCTTGTAACTCCTAGACAACAACAAAGATTAGTTAGAGTTTGTAAAAATTCAAAAAAGGCCACCCTACGTGAAATAAGTGCACTGTGGAATGCTGAAACGGGCTTGAGACTTTCACGAGAATGCTGCCGAAAATGGATTCACAAGTCTGGTCTTGGATTTTATAAGGTATACAAAACAAAACAAGCATTCAAAACTTTTACTGCATTCAAATTATTTAGGCTAAGGAGAAACCACTCTTAACCAACCGTCAGAAAAAGAAACGGTTAGCGTGGGCGAAAGACAAAGCTAACTGGACTCGCGACGATTGGTATAAAATCATATTTAGTGACGAATCCAAGTTCGACATCTGCGTTGGGGATTTTCGAAGACGAGTTGTAAGATCGCGAGACGAAGCCTTCCACAAAGACTGCCTTAAACGCACAGTAAAGTTTCCTCAGGGACAAATGATTTGGGGGTGCATGTCAGCATATGGTTTAGGAAGGCTGGCGTTCATAAAGGGTACAGTGAATGCACTATATTATCAAGATTTGTTAGAAAGAAGCTTGTTGCCGAGCATACAAAGCTTACATCCGGATGGAAATTTCATATTCCAGCAAGATGGGGCTTCATGCCATACCGCCAAAACCACTCAAAAATGGTTGTCTGACCATCACAGTACCGTATTAGACTGGCCATCAAATAGTCCCGATCTCAATGTTATTGAAACGCTGTGGCACAAAATGAAGCAGAAATTACGCGATAATCCTCAACGTACGCTTCCTACCTTGCAAGCAAAAATTCAAGAAATATGGGATTCGTTCACCCCTGAATTTTGTAAAAATCTCGTTTCTACCATGCCTGGTAGAATTAAGGCTGTAATCAAAGCCAAAGGAGATGTTACACCTTATTAAAAGAACAGTGTCCGAACATTTAGTTGCCACATTAATTACGCATTTATTGTTACTTTTTAATGGATAAACATTGTTATATAAATTTATCATAAGCTTTTATTAAAAACGACATACAATATTATTATTAAAGCAATAAGCGTTCATAGAAACATTCAATAAAATATTTGAGTTGGCGTTTACGTCCATTTACTAGAAAAATTAGTAGTGTCCGAATATATAGTTGTTAGGGCTCGTAAAACTAAAAACTCGAGTATTATACAGAGTTTTACAAAAGTAGTGCATCATAAATTCTACAAACTGAAGAAGCAAAAATTTGTAGTCTTGTAAATGCAGACCACGGACTTATCATCGTAATCATTTTGATTTTTCGGATGATTTAAGTTTTTCCGAAGATTTAAATTAAAGAAAACCACTGTTCAAACATTGCTTGCTTGCTTGCTTTGAAAGAGCGAGATCTAGGACGTGGTTTTCCAAGCATCTCTATGCACTTAGGCCATATGGCCCATTGTACACCCTAACTAAGAATTTTGCCTATCTGAGGTAATTCCAACTTTAGTAGTGATTTTTAACATGTCACACATCGCAGTGGCACGGGACCTACGGCTTTACTTATCCAGCAGAAGGCGCCTTTTCAGATTTTTCCCCGCTAGAAGTTCAAACATTACTGGAAGAAATTCAAATAAGTTACATCAAATATTAAATTATTGTAGACGAAATTGTTCATATTTCATAAACCATTATGTAACACCCACAGAGCAGTTTCTTTTACGTAACCTTGTGATTTTATGTAAGCGGTTTATTATATTATATTACTGCAGGTGGAGCAGCTACTGGAAGTAAACAATAAAGATAACAGAAAACTTTTCGAGTATATAAGACAGTCATAAGTAAAAGAGATTGGGAGACACACTACACAGACTTATATAAAGACACAACAGAAAAAACAGATGAAGAACTAAATGACGAAAGAGACAATGAAGTAGACACCCCTACATACGAAGAATTTGCAGAAGTAGTTAAACAACTTAAATTAAGGAAAGCCGCAGGACCAGACGAGATAAATAACGAACTAATAATTAATGGAGGAGACGAGCTGCTAACAAGAATATATAAACTAATAGTTAAGATATGGACTGAGGAAAACATGGCGCACGACTGGAAAAACGGCCAAATAACGCCAATTTATAAAAAGGGAGATGCAACGAAGTGTAGTAATTATAGGGTAATTGTATTATTGAACACGACATACAAAATTCTAACCTTGATAATAAGAAACCGGCAGACTAAATACACCGAACGAAACACATACGTTAACACAAATAATAGAAAAATGTTATGAACATGACATTGAAATATATATCCTTTTCATAGACTTCAAACAAGGGTTCGACTCCATTAATAGACAGCAACTATTGAGAGAAATGAAAAACATGCAAATACCAGGAAAGTTAATTAGACTGACAAGAATGACAATGGCGAATTCTACAGCAACAATAACTACAAATGAAGGCAACACAAACGAAATTAATATAGAAGTGGGAGTGGGACAAGGAGATGGACTTTCTGCCACTCTATTTAATACAGCGCTCGAAGGAGCCATAACAAAGTGGGGAAATAAAACAATAACGCACAGCTCTACGCAAATAATTGGATAAGCTGATGACTTAGCGCTTATAGTAAGGGACAAAAGAAGCTTAGAACAAAAGGTACTGGAACTCATAAGAGAAGCTGAAACCAGAGGTTTAAAAATAAACGAAGAGAAAACAAAATACATAGAAAGCACAAGAAGAGGAAGAGGAAATCCAGCGGAAATGAAGGTAGGAAGATATAGCAGCTTCCAAAGAGTAGAATATTTCAAGTACTTAGGAGTAATGGTTGACGGAAACAACGAAAGAAGCCCAGAAATAACAGAAAGAATAAAAGCAGGAAACAAGTGTATTGCAAATATGAAAAGTTTTTGAAAGACAGAAATCTTAGCAACACAACAAAGCTAAAAATATATAAAACAGCTATAAGACCAGTCATAACCTACTCCGCAGAAACAATGTGTTTATCCAGGAAAGGTGAAGAAAGGATGTGAATACTGGAAAGGAAAATAATAAGAAGGATATACGGACCAACGCAGATGCCGGATGGAGAGCTCAGACAACTTATATGAACTTTGAAGTGAAGGCACGAAGGCTTAGATGGTTCGGACACACCCAAAGAAAGGAACATGATGAATTAATAAAGAAAATACTAACTTGGAGACCTATGGAAAATCGACCAAGAGGAAGACCAAAGATCAGATGGCAAGACCAAGTAATGAGGGATATACAAGACATGAGGATAACTAATTGGAGAGAATTAATAAAAAACAGAAAGCAATGGAGAAAAATAACAAAGAAGGCACAGTCACACAACAATCTGTAGAAGACGAACAAAAAGCAGAGAACAAGCGGACTGATCCCCCGCGAATATCGGATCAGAAGAGCTCATGAGCGACCTATACTCCGTTGGTGGAGTGTTAGGTCTATATATATACTACAGGTGGAATTAGTAGTAAAGCTACAGTAAAAAAAAATGATTGTTACACATACAATCGCAAATTTAAATCCCATATTTTACTGCCAACTAGGGCAGGCAAGTGACGTCCTTCACAGCCTCCCCGACCCCGGTGTTTAGTAAACAAACTATAGGTATCTTTGTTCAACTAACTGCTTTGAGATAATGCTTTCCTTTCCGCACACCATTGTGTTAAACTTACCTCACATTCTTTAGACCCAGTGGTAGTTAACCAGTAAGAATTTGGCCGACACGTAACCAGTAGGATAAGTTGTATTGAAAGATGCAAAAATACTGTTGAGTACATTTATCCTAGGGGTTAGTTTATACCGCCTGACAACTATCGTATACTTTTATCGACACATTGTAAGAACAAGAACAACAACAACAGGTAAAAACATGTTAAAAAGTGTAAACATAATACTTCTTCTCTTCTTCGTTCCCGTGGTTCTGCTTGGAAACATAGGGTGTCCAAATGGGCGTTTTGATGACAAGTATGTATATAATATGAGGTTGTCAGCCTTATACTATCTCTTCCTACTTTCAAAGTTCGGTAATCTCTTTCCTTATGTAGTTGAGTAATTCTTCCTGATTGCGTATCAACTCTTACCAGTTCTTTCCATGTCTCTCTCTTACCGGCTCTTGCTTTCACTTCATTCCATATAATGTTTACTGCAGAGTATTCTTTGATAGGTTTCTGCTCCATGTTAGTACCGGCTTGCCCTGCCTTCTACCTGTGGTGGTATACTCCAACGTTTGTCTCGTGATGTCCGTAATAGGCTTTCGCAACATATGTCCCAACTGATTCCATCTTCTTATAATCTTTTCTACTGTTTCTTGGCCAGTTGTTTCCCATAATTCCTGGTTAGATATTTGGTTAAGCCAGTATATTCTCAATATTCGCCTTAGGAATTTATTTACGAAGGTCTGTATCTATGCATACAGTAGCACGCTCTTCATGTTTGTATTAAAGATTCGAAGTTTAATTTTCTTTGACATATCATTTGATGGCCATATTTTGTTGTATATGTGTTGTACGCAATTTTTGCTCTATTAATTCTTGTTTTAATATCCTTTTGGCACCCTCCCTTTTCATCTAAAATACTTCCTAGGTAATTAAAGTTGTTGGTATTCTGAATCTTCTCTCTATCTGTTGTTATGTCCACCAAATCTTCCGTATTTACTCATTGTTTTTGTCTTTTTTTGTATTTATCTCAAGCCCCACACTGTCTGCCACCATCTTCAATTGTCCAATCTTACTTGCTTCTCCGTTCAATAATTAAGCAAACATCATCAACATATTCCATATTCCAATCTCCATGTTAGCCCTTTTTTGTTGTCTGTCGACTTTCTCATCACCCAATCTATAATAATAAGGAATAGTACCGGTGATAGGGTGCACCACTGTCTGACTCCTGTTTCAATCGCGATTTCTTCATATATCGCACCATTATACAATACTCTTGACCTATAATTGCCATACAGTAGTTTAATTATTAGTATATATTTGTTGGGTATACCGTATTTTTTAAGTATTTCCCACATTTTTTGCTTATCGATTTTATCAAAGGCTTTTCTGAAATCTACGAAACTCGTATGAATTTCTATCTGCCATTCAATATTTTCGTCCAAAATGATCATGAGTGTACATATTTGGCCTAAGCACGATTTCCATGATCTGAATCCAGCTTGATTTGTTTTAAGCAATAATTCGATCTCCCTCTTCATTCGTTCTAAAAGTATTCATGTAAGTATTTTGCTTGCTATGCTTAATAGTGTTATGGCTCTCCAATTTTCGCAGTCTGTTCAGTCCCCTTTCTTTGGCAATTTAATTACTAGGCCTATTTTTTCTTGAACCCATACTTTATTGAGCAGGCAATGTACACTGACCGGCAGAAAAAACCGCCATTCTACAGATTTTCAATATTTAGTGTTACGTTTTAATATGTTTAGGCATCTACAACCAATTTGTGAATGTAAAAATGCAAAACGCTATTAAAAATAAGGTAATAGGTACCTGTCTTTTATAACGTTAAACTATCGCAAATACGCTGTGATAGTGATTTATGAGATTGTTTAAATTATAAACAATGCCTCCTGTTCAATTGTTTAGCAGCTGCATATGTCATATTTTTGTAATTGTTGATCAGTTGAAGGTGGTTAAACTGTTCTTTGTCACACACGATAGTTTTAAGTGCTACAAATGTTACTAAAGCAGTAGCTTTAATAGAGGATGCTCGTTCCATGTCCAATGTTGCTAGAGTTCTTGGAGTAGCCCGTTCTACTCTCCGTGATGCCTTAAGACGTTATCAAGAAACTCGCAGTTTCACCAGGAGACCTGGTTCCGGCCGTAGAAGATCCGCTTCGATGAGTGATGACCGGTATATGGTCTCGTTGATTTTAAGAAATAGACATTGTACCGCTGTTGAAGTCCGACAAAATCTTCAACGAGTGCGGGATGTTAATGTGAACGAAAGAACGGTTAGGAGAAGATTTGCCGAAGCGGGATTATCTGCTTGTAGACCACCGCACGGCCCAGAATTGCTCCCGCAACTTTGCATAGCTCGCCTGAATTTTGCTCGACAACACCTAAACTGGACTGAAGAACAGTGGAGTCAGGTTCTCGTTACGGACGAGTCGAGATTTTGTTTAAGAGATTCTGATGGACGTGAAAGAGTGTGGAGAAGGCCCGAAGAACGATATGCGTCTTGCACTTTTACTCCAAGGATAAGTTTTATTGGAGGCTCGATTATGGTATGGGCAGGCATTTCTTCTGAAGCCCGTACAGAAGTTGTCGATGTAGATAGGGGTTCTCTAACGGCTGCCTGGTACATCAACGAAATTTTAGAAGAACACGATGTCCCGTTTGCCTCCTTTATTGGAGAAAACTTTCTCTTAATGCAGGACAATGCTCGACCGCACGTTGCCAGATGTGCAAGCGGCTACTTGGAGGAAGTCCAAATAAATCGTTTGGTTTGGCCCGCACACAGTCCAGACTTAAATTCCATAGCACACTTATGAGATAAGCTGGGGAGAGCAATCAGAGGTCGTTTAGTAGCACCAAACAACCTAAACGAGCTTCGAGTCGCTCTGCTCGAAGAGTGGGATCAAATTCCCAAAAAGGATATACGAGGATTGATAAACAGCATGCCTCGTCGACTAAATGAAGTTATTCGTGCTCGAGGTGGAAACACACGGTATTAGAAGGAATAACTTTAGTGTATCCTATTGATACCAGAATACTTTACGTTAGTTGTGTTTTTACATTTTTTTGTTTTTTTTTTACGTTTTCGCCGTTTCTCAACTTTTATTTTGTTTAACAGGTTAAAAATTTGTAAAAACTACTTAATAAACATTGCTGAATGTTAAATATTCGCTTACTTCCTGTTTTTTTGTAAACATAGTATGCAAAAATCGAAAAATGTTGGGGGCGGTTTTTTATGCCGGTCAGTTCTAATATGTCTACACTTATTTCTGCACCGGCTTTTATTAGTTCTCCGGGAATATTATCAATTCCGGCTGCTTTGTCGTTCTTTAGCTGTTTTACAGCCTTCTCTTGATATTTCGCTTATATTAAGATCTAATTCCTCGCCATCTTCTTTGTCGCTATTTATGTCTGAACCTGACATTTCGCGTTTCGTGTACATTTCTTTGAAATAGTCTAGCTATGTCTTTTTCTGATTTTAACATTTTCCCATCTTTATCTATTACTTGCATTGTTGTGACACTCTTCTTTCTTAACAACTTTCTTGATATGCTATATAGTGTTTTCATATCATTCATATTTGATACTTTCTCTGCTTCCTCTAGCAGTTCTTCTTGTTTTCTTCTCTCTCTTCTTGCACTTTTTTAAATTTCTTTATCTTTAACCCGATACATGTTTTCCAGTTCATCTCTCTTCTTTTGTGATCCGTCAAAATGTTTCCTTTAATTTTCCTTCTTTCTTCAATCAATTCCCAAGTTTCTCTTGACATCCATTCTTTACTGTTTCTCTTCCTTATCCCAACAGTTTCTTCTGCTGCTCTTTTCATTAGTTATTTATAATTCTCCCATAAGTGTTCTATTGACATCTCCTCGAGGTTGCAACTTTCGAGTGTAGTTCTTAGCTTGTTCTGGTATACTCTTTGTGTTTCTGTATCGTCTTTAAGCTATTTACTATTATATCTGGCTTTATTTGACTTCATTGTGCTTTTTGCTTCTAGTTTTGTCCTCACTAAAGTATGATCAGACTCACATCTGCCCCTCGCATCGCTCTGGCATCCATTACGCAATTTTAATGTTTCTTTTTTATCGCTATATGGTAAATTCGGTTTTGAAAATTTCCTCCTGGTGCAATCCATGTTACTTTATTAATTTCCTTGTGTGGATGCATTTCTAAGACTAAAAACTCTAAGATTGTACAGAGTTTTATAAAAATAGTGCACCATACATCCTAAAGTTGTATGAGGTTATCAAATAATCAACAATAATAAAGTGGCAGTTTAATAAAACGTCTCATTTAAAGGTTACCAATAAATACAATCCATAAAATAAGGTAAAAGCATTAGGTATTAGAAGGCGTAAACAAAACACTAATACAGTTACAGTAAAATCATGGATATAATGCAATTTAGAACAACAGACATTGTCAGTTTTATTATATTCTGTATTTTAATAATTTACAAAATATTTATATCTTAACAATGAAAACCTATACACGGCCAATAGTGGCTACAGGCGAGTAAGGGTGTGTCTATAAGAAGTGCCCTCTATATCATTTTAGTTACCAACAACAAATGTCACAGCTGAGGAAGTTGTTTTACAAATGATGAAGCTTAGTTCCATCTGTTAGTCTGTTTCTTGGCGCGGTCTAACAACTAAAGGGAGCTTCATCACATGTCGGTAACTGATATGGTATACAATATATATGGTGCTGCTTACAGATGTATTACCCTCGCCTACAGTCATTAGCTTCTAGCCAACAGTCATCCGAAAATTACGGTTATTCTGTTGAACCCTAAACAAAAACTTTGAGATTCTCAAAGGCAACTCAATTCTTTAAAACAATCATACATTTTCAACGACTCCATATTCAGAGAGGAAAACATAGGTATGTAAGTATAACAAAGGTTGTTTTTGTTAACTTATAAGATTTGTATCTGTTAATAAAAATAGAGGATGTAATAACATTAACAGCTCAAGCTTAAGAATTTGTAGAAACCAAATTAATTGAGAAATTTGTAAAAACAAAGATGTTCAAAACTGTACAGGTCATTTGAGACCTTCAGGTTCTTTGGTTTTTCAAGGTCGTTGGAGACCTAACTTTCAAGATTCTTCAGAATTATAAGACAATCAAGGTTGTTAAAATTGTTTGTTTAAAATTTTCAAGGTAGTTCGAAATTGTAAAGATCGCTAATCTTTTCAGAAATTCTAATAGTTCAAATTTTCAAGATTATTTAAAATGACATTTTCAGGGTCATCAAAATTTTCAAGGGCTTGCACATTTTGCAAAGGCGTTTGAAATCTATAAAGTCGTTCAAATGTTCAAGAATGTTTGAAAAATTTAAGGTTGATTTAATTTTCAAGATCGTTCAAAATTGTACAAGTCATTTGAGACATTCACGTCCTTTGGTTTTCAAAATTGAACATTCAAGACAGATCGAACTAAGATTCTTCAGAACCTTAAGACTTTCAAGGTTGTTAAAATTGTTTGGATCATTCAAAAATTTCAAGGTAGTTCGAAATTGTAAAGATCGCTAATCTTTTCAGAAACTCTAATAGTTCAAATTTTCAAGGTCATTTAAAATGACATTTTCAGGGTCATCAAAATTTTCAAGGGCATAGTTTCCAAAGGCGTTTGAAATCTATAAAGTCGTTCAAATGTTCAAGAATGTTTACAAATGTTAAGGTTGATTTAATTTTCGAGGTCGTTTAAATTCAAATTTATTATCATGATTATCAAAACATTCGGAATTTCTAAAGATGTTCGACAATGTCATTAAAATCTTTGAAATTTTCAAGGTGATTTCGTTTTCTAAGGGAGATTCATGATCGATCAAAATCTTAAAAGTCAATAAATAATCAGTACCTATCATAAATTTCCAAGGTCGTTTTAATTCTTTAGTTTTCAAATTTTCAAGGTTGTCAAAATTTCCAAATATTATTTAGGAATTTCCAGATATGTCCGATTTCTACAAAATTGTTCAAATCTTCAAAAACGTTGGAAATGTTCAAGGTCATCCGGTTTTCTAAATGAAGTTTAAAATCAATCAAATCGTTGAACTTTTCAGTGCTATTATTAATTTTCAAGGTCGTCGCAGACCTTTAAGACTGTTTAAATCTTAAGGGTCTTTGAAAATTTCCATTGCCTTTCAAGTCTTCCAAATGTATAAAACCATTAAAACCATTCCATCTTCAATAGTTGCTCAAATTTTCAACGACTTCAGAAAATTTTAAGGCTAATCAAAACTTTCAGGGGTATTCAAAATCTACAGGGGTTCTTTGACTTTACCTGATGATTCAATTTTTCAGAGTTGTTCAAATCTTTAAAAAACCAGGCTGAAAGGCTTTAGTGTTAACCAACATACAATACGTGTAATATTAAATAACACACATATTTTACGCAATTTAAACACTGTCCCACAATATTATTAAGTTTCATAGGGTTCTTGTGGAAACTTAACAGATTTTGGAACAGCATGTATGTGAAACTATAAGAGTTTAGGTGTAGACTAGGTAATTGATTGAAATAGTCATCACTATTCAGTAACATTGCACCCCATTATTATGTTTATCAAATACACCATGAATATATACGGCTATTTTGATGGACAAAATCTGTAGTGACTAATTGATTTTAAGCGGCTCAATGACTATGAACAAAAATTATTACATCATTCTTCCTGTGCATTTATAAATATAGTGGATTAATGGCTAATTATTCTTGGGTGATACAATTGACAACAAATCGGAATATGTAGAGAACACCTTGCATTGTGATGTTGTACAATGTACACTCTATAATTGAGTGATGTAATGAAATTAATTACACATCAGTTAGCAGACGACTGTTCGCACAATTTGTATTAACAATATTGGAAATTCAGCCCATTTAATAGGTACTAGGTAAAGATATTCCACACTGAATTTAGCAATTTAAACTGATGGAGTTAATGTACATTTTTCTTTAATTGTAGTTTACTTTTTGCTATGACTTACCATTTGTGTACTTTATCATTTAATACAAGGAGGGAATGTTTAAATAAAACCCCATCTAAAGACAACTACGAAAAGTAAATTAATTAAAAGTTGACCGTGACTCTTGTTTACATATCCACTGCAATTGTTTCGCTAATACTTTATTTTGACAGTTACATGTTATAGTTACGATGTGGGAAAGTTCTGTTCATGTAGCGTGCAACGGCGCATTATAATTAATATTCTTACGAATGAAGGCGTAAATTCGACAGAAATTCTTACAAGTTGAGAGCACAATACGGTGATTAATGACTTTCTATAAGTCGGGTGTTAGAGTGGTTAAAATCTTTAGAAAACACAAACTGCATTGTCAGCTGGTAAAGTGATGGCCCAATTTTTTTGGGATTCTCAGGGGTGTTTTTTCTTGATTTCCTTACAGATTGTAGTACAATGATTACAGACTATTAGTCGACACTTTTGCGCAATAAAGTAAAGCAAGTGATCAGCAACAACTGGAAGAGAAAACAAAGTTCGGTTTGCTTTCTCCAAGACAATGCTTGCCCTCATACTGCTGGAAGAACAACTGAAACCATAAACAAACTTCAGTAGGATCGTCTTGCGCATGCAGCATACAGTCCTAATCCTGCTCTTTTCTATTTTTATTTATTCGACTCACTAAATGAACTTTTAGCCGGGAAAAATTTTCCAAATAACGACGTTATTGAAATATTCAAGCGTGAACATGCATGCAACCAGAAAGGTAGTAGAAAGCTTCCAGATTGGTGGCGCAAGTGCATCGAAAACTAATACAGGGTTGCTCATTAGTGCAATATTAAAATTATTAAAATAATTTGGTGATTTTATTTTCTTTTTTTTTTAAGCGATGTAATACCAAAATGCGGACATTTTAAAAATATGTTTAAATATATAGGGTCACTAGCTACGGTGTAGCACTTTCACGTATTATTTGTTAAATAGAAAATTGTCTTTTCAACAATCTGGTTTTTAATTTTGGAAGAGCCATTGCCGAGTTTATCTACACGGTTAATTAAGAATGCATATTTCGCAGTTGTGTAGCCAAGTGATGTACTAAAAGGACACAATCACCAAATATTTATTTTATTATATATGGGATTTTTACAACATTTAATTTATTTCAAAGAGTATATATGCGCTTTTTTCAAATGGATCACTTCATCATCATCATCATCATCATCTGACATGGAGCTGACTCGAAGGCCGATCCTGGATACGCCAGGCCCACCCCATGCCAGTAGGTGGTTATGGATGTAAGGGATAAGGTGGGATCGGGTGGGGCATTGCACAACGTTAGCATGCCTGCAGTGCATACCGCCAGACACCGCTGTTGCAACACCAGGTAGTTAGTAAGCTATGCATCAATGGGTGTTGAGTACGTAGCCGAGACCGTTATGCTCTTAAGCAGTGGAACCTACTAACTTTGATAGCAAAGTTTCACAATGTTCTGATTTCACATTTTTCTCGTCTTCTAAGGTGAGCCGTGTAGGTATTGTTTTGCCTTCTAGAGTTCCTTGTGCCATCGAAGTGTTTTCGTCCCCCGTGGTTAGTTGAAATAGGTTGATTATTTCGTTTCCATACTGTGAGGTGCCATTTTGTTGGCTTTCGTGATTGCGGTGGTTTTCCATCCATATAAAGTAGTTGTGGCTATGGTGGAGTTGTAGATTATCATCCTTATTTCGTTTGGTAGTTGATGTTTTGTAGGAGAGAGAGAGAGAGAGAATCATAGGTGTGGCTTGGTGTGCTTGGATATGCAGGAGCGCTTCTGCACTTCTAATATTTTGCCTCTGCTACACATGTCTTCTAGGGAGCGAGGTAAGACATCGGATCTGAGTTTACTACGGTTAGATAATTCCTCCAGTCTTAAGTGTGGAAAATACAGGGAAAAATTACGTTT
>JABXWE010050916.1:0-20071 GCA_014611495.1 Limonius californicus | reverse complement strand
CGATTACTAGGGAGTTTTTATAAACACTTATGGCAGCACTGACAGGTGGCTGAAACTGACATTTCAAACTTTCAAATTCAAATCGAACTACCAACATCGTAAAAAAACAAACTAAAAACAGTACAATTATAGGCCTCCTTAACGTACTGTTTTTAAGCTAAAACAGTGCGCTTAGAGCGGCTTTATAAAACCGAAATAGAAAAACGTTTTTGTAGCACGATTAAGTATAATGAAGAAATTCTATTTAATGGTGTTTTATGCATTAAAATCGTAGTTTAAATTAATTAATTTAATTATATACGTTTTCCGCGCCGTAATAAATGGCAACTCTGTCAATATCAATTTCCCCGATGATACACCGGTACAATGTGAATAAGAGAAAATTGTTAATAGTTTCAGTATTTTAGATGAAGCCAGTGCTTAGAAACAGCGTTTCTGAATAACAATCTTGATTTAAAAAGGTAAATAACGCATGGATTCAATTTTTCTATCGATACATAGCTTTCCGTAATTTCGGTTAAGTGTCTTCGTCTTCTTCTTCTTATTCTTCTTCTTCTTCTTCTTCTTCTTCTCAGCTTCATAGGGTCCACGACGACGATAGAACACAACTTTATTAATTCATGAATAAATTACTGTTATAAACGACTGTTTGCCAACTTATTTGTAAAAATTATGGTTGATGGTACAGTAATGATACGTCATGGTTGTCCTTGTTCCAGCCATATTCAAGGATTTAGTATTAGTCACGCTAGTTGTAGATACATCAATTATGGTATTGTTAATAGTATTTGTCTCTTCAATAGTTGTAGGACTCAACTGTGCAGATGTTGAAGGAATTTGAACACTGTTATTATTTTTAGGTGTTCTGGGGGCAGAAACATCAAGAAATGTATTTGTTAAAGATGTTGATGGCCTTTGTACCATACATGCTATACTTGTTTTTAACCGACAGCGAATATTCTACATATCTCTCCGCTACACTGGAAGACATCCAACCTCCGTGCTGTTTTAGTTGAAGAATATTACCACCGCTGGAAGCTAATATAGTGACCGAGGTTCTTCAGAAACTATGAGCCGTGTAAGATCCGGGGTTTTGCAAATTTAAATACATAGCAAGTTTTCTTTACATTTGCCTTATTGTATTGTGACCAATATTTTGTCTTGTATCTTTCCATTATGTATACAAATAAACACTTTTGGCATGTCTGGACTTGGTCTAATTTTTAAATATTTCTTTACAGTTTCCATCCAGAGCGCCAGGTTTTCTGGAGGATCCATTTTTACTATTATGAACGTTAAATGTTAATAACCATCATATCATCTTTTACGTTTACATCGGAGACGAGTAAATTGCAAAATTCATTACTCCTGCACGCACCAGCAATACCAATTACAAGAGCTGCCTACAGTAATAAAAATAAAGGTTTTTAAACATTAGCATCTAATAAAATAAGAGAAATACCTACCTTAATTGTAATATAACATCCATCAGTGCCTTAGTGATAAATTTTCTAATCTCCTCTTGAGTACAAACTGACGATTTTTTGGGTTGATAATGTACATATTGACGTTTTAAAGAAAGCAACTAATTTGAAAAATGTTGAAATATTAATATTTTCTTTTAGGGAAAGAGTTGGTTTTAACATAGAATAATGTGCCCATAAAGTGGTGGCTTTTTTACCATCCGCATAACCTTGGAAATACGCCAGATGTACATTTTCAAAAATTATAACTACTTTTTTGGTACCACACCAATGTTTGAATGTTATGTATGCTTTCATATAGAGATCTTGCGATTTTTCAGGCAGTAGCTTGTCTGTTACTTGATCTGTAATTTCTCGCATTTCGGGCGGTGTACAATTTATATCTTCACTCGTCATTTTTGTAAAGCAGCCGCAAAAAACTTACTAAAAGGATCAAAAAGTATAATTTTAACTTCTATGCCAAAATTTATTAACAATTTTCAAACAACTGTCATACCAAAAAAACAAAAAACTGCCATCATTGGCCCATTGTATACCCTAACTAAGAATTTTGCCTATCTGCGGTAATTCCAACTCCAGTAGTGATTTTAACGGATCACACATCGCAGTGGCACGGGACCTACGGATTTATTTCTTATTCGACTTTCAGATTTCTCCCCGGTAGAAAAATCTCACCGACCTCGGCCAGGTTCTACCCCGCGTCCCTTGGATCTAAAGGCAAATGCGCTAACTACTAGACCACCGAGGCCAGCGGGGGGTGTATGTTACTAGTAGTTAAAAAAAAACTTTATAGACCTTGGTAGAAAAGTCCTATAGCCCTCAGGCTATAATAGTAGACTCTTCCACCTTAGTCTATAATGTACTATTGTAACTATGGCAAGTTAAGCACGGTTTCGCACCAACACGGTAACCCGCAGAGTCGGGGCCTGTTGTGTATAGCACAAACTAGCTTAGCCTTGCCTCACACCGTCTTGACACTGCGCAAGGAGTACGAACGAGGATCACGATTACGATGACGACGACTGTTATTCTTTGTATTTATCCTATTTCAGTAAATAAAGAAAACATTAAATTTCTGCTTATAGAAAATCAGCAAAGATTTGAAATTATATTTATTTAAAAATTTTGACAATTTGAATATTTTTTATATAAAAATATAAACAATAACAATAAAAACAATTATTGTGTTTAATAACTCTTTCAAGTAAAAGGAAAAATTTTTACAACAAATGTTCACTTTTATAATTTGCACTCTATTGTTTATAAAGTACATTATTTTTAATTGCAAATAGTGATAGTACTTCTGCAGTGATGTTTACATTCCATTGATAAAGAACTAACAAAAATTGTTGTTTATATGGTTGCAATGCAGCACCGACTTTATTTAAGCAATACTTTTTAATGGTTTGGGTTTACGGTTCCAGAAAATAGAAAGCTATAAATCACAATATATGCAGATAAATTATTTTTCTGCCTACAAGAAACCTACGCATACAAAGGCTTTAAAATAATTATAGAAATGTTAAATTTAGTACAGGTGTTTTTGAAAATGGTCATCTTAAGATCTTCTTGGTTAGGCAACCCACCACTTAGAAATGAATACATAATATCGATGTATTATTCAACTAAACATTTCTAACAGAAATGAATAATTATCATTTAATCATTGAAAGTCCTAACATGAATCAGTCATACACCTTGTATAAAACGCGAATACAAAATAAATACAAAAGCGCTAAATACTAATACCATTTGAAAAATAATAAAATATTTACATCTTATCTAAATTAAATTACATTTCACTTCCTAGATCAAAATATAATTTTATCTGTATGTCTAATACGAAACTGAATATTAACCGGTATAATTTAGCACAAATATGTTAAATCAAAATAGATAAATACCAATAATGTTATAAAGAAAATGAGATTTTGAAAAGTGGAAAACTGAATATGAAAGAGGTCATCATGTATAGTATATTAAAAAGACAAGAAAAGTGCAATTAAGAACTGCCAAGATGTCAGTTCAGTATTTCTATGGCAATCGCCCTGGCAAATAGAATTCCAGGGGCAAAAATATACGCCAGCTGAGGAGCCAGGGGTCGAGAAAAATTGATTTTGCCTTCCCTTCTATAGTGATTTTAAGAATCAACAAAAAAATATCAAAATGAATTTCTGGACTACCCATGTAGGCTATTCTAATGATGTAGTCCACGTAGGCCTTACACAAGAGCGCATTATAGCAGGTAAGTGAAGTTAACACTACTTTAAGCATCTTTGATAAGTCAACATTAAAAGTTGAGTAACAGGAAACAATTTGAAAAATATTGGGAATAATTAATATATGTACAAAATTACACCCAGTGTTTTATTTCATTTGTACCTAATTATTATTACAGTTGAGAATCGGAACAATAATTATCTAACGTAGTAGTTGCTATAATTCCATCAAAAATTTTTAGATCACATGACATTTCGTGTATATGTGCATATGTGCTTGATGCTAGTCACTAGTCAACTCATAACAGAAAACAGGAATTATTTGCCGCTCAAAAATTCAGTCCAGAAGCAGTCAACTACCAACCAGCAATAGAAGATATCAGAAGCAACATAAAAAGAGACTTCACGACACAAATTAAAGGTACTCAATTAAGAATTAACTTAAGCAACATAGAACAGTTTTGCCAACTAACCACCTTTTATAACGAACAAATTATCAAATATTTCACCTACCAGAATCCCGATAAAGAAATCCTTTCAGTAATTCTGCGAAATATTCCAATTTCAATATCGAATGAAGAGATAAAGCAAGAACTAACTATTTAATAAGGGTCACCTTGTAAATACTGTAACTCGTTTATATAACCGCGGTAAAACGCTGTAACGAAGCGTTACTAATTTTGTGTTATTATTTTGAGATTCAGGACTTCGTTTAATTTGTTTACATGCCGTTTACTGTTTAGAAGTTTATTAGTTTGATTTTTGGGTATTATTATTGTGTACCGACCGATGTCTTTCCGAATGCACCCCGTATTATTTTCATTTTAAAAGTGTTTACCGATTTATGTAAATATTATTATGTACCGTTTAATTTATATTTTGAATTTAGGACCGAACAAGGAAATTTATTTGTTATGTACCGTGTAGCAACGTTTAGAATTCCTAGTTTGTTTTGTTATTATTACCTGAGACCGTTTTAGTTTAATACCGTTATTAGAGGAATGTTTAATTACCAGTTACGTTTATATCCGAACAATCAGCATTTATATTTATATCCGAACATTGTAAATTGGTTTACTGGAAATGCATTTACGCGTGGAGATCAGATAACCGCATCTACAACGTAATAAAGTTGGTGGGGTAGCCACGTACACCCTACTCCCAGCTGGAATGCGCAATTTAAACCGAATATTGTAGCAACAGTTACCGGGCGGGTATAAATACAAGCTATCGAGCATTAAAAGGCCAGCCTTCCCTCCGGTCCACTTCGAGAAGCTCCAGCCAACCAGGAAGAAGAATCATCCAGTTCCAGCGACCCAGGAACTACTCCGAAGCCAAGGTACAGCCTACCCACGCAAGCAGTGTAGAGGTGAGGAATTGTTTTATCTTGGCAGTATTCCTTTACCGTTCATATTTTAATTCTCCGTTCTCTTTCTCCCCTTGTAGCCCCTCTCTCTCTCTCTCTAACTTACCCGAAACCCCGGAAGCAATATCGCTGCGTGTGTCCTGAGTTGTTGTCTTCCATCCTTGTCTCCCCTTGCGGCTGCATGTGTCCTGACGCAAGTAACCCTCCTTCGGAAGTACCGTCGCTGCGTGTGTCCTGAGGCGGTGTCTTCCATCCGTACAATATCCCTTTATCCAGAGAAAGAGCACCGTGATTCTTGTCCGTTCACTACCGGGGTTTGTACCCGAATTGTGCCGAGATATACGATCTCCTTTCTCTCTCGCTGTCATAGTGAGACTCCCGCAGAGGTACTGTATTGCTACCGTATTTGCTACCGTATTGCTATCATATTTGCTACCGTTTTGCTGCTGTATTGCTACCGTATTTGCTACCGTATTGCTACCGTATTTGCTACCGTTTTGCTTCCGTTTTGCTACTGTATTTGCTACTGTCTAATTTTAATGTTATTCCATTATACCTGTTAATGTGAAACCCTGTATTGTTTAATCCATCCAATATATGTATTAAACCATCCTTGCTTTAATTCTCCCACGACGTAGTACAATAGAGTTTCTAGGCCGATCCCAAGAGTGCAGGTAAATAACAACAGACTCCTGGACACCGACGTCTTCAACTGCAGTTACCCAGGTCTTCGTTATCTGTTCCAGGAAAACGAAGCTGTACCGGAGAGTAAACTCAGTAACAAATCTGGCGCCCGAGGCAATCTCCACAATTGCACGTAATAAGCAGACGTGCAATTGACTCCGTTGAGCCGATTAAAGAAACGAGCGTCACAACGCCTATGCCCATTTGTGCAATTGAACTTAAAAAGGATAATAACGCAAACAAAATCTTTGGTTTAGAATACTTGTACTACTGTAAAGCCTCGATTGAACCTCGACGGAAATCAAGTAATTTACCCCAATGTACACGTTGTCAAAATTATGGCCACACCAAGAATTATTGTCATCTCAATCCCAAGATGTGTTAAATGTCAAGAACTTCACCATTATACAGCATGTACAAAATCTAAAGATGACAAACCTGCATGTATTAACTGTGGCGGCGAACACACTGCCAACTACAAGGGTTGTGCCTATTATAAACACCTGATAGCTAAACTTCCACGACAGAATACCTCACGATCAATACCGATAACTGAATCTAGAGCGTATACAAACAATATCATTCAAAATCGACAACAATCACTCTGGAAGCAAGGAAAAACTGCAACACATGCAGAAACTGCCAACAGTAAACCTAACACTACCCCCACTGCTACATCCTCAGGAAATACGCGTATTCAAGTATTATTAGATATATAAGTACTTATTTAGATAAAATTAAGCAATTTCTCTTATCATTGTTAACTTCAACACTTCAAAATGGCGGTAAATAAACCACTAGTTATAAACAAATTAACAATTTTAAATTGGAACGCTGATGGTATTAAAGCCAAAAGATCAGAATTAAATTACTTCTACACACCCTACCAGCTGAAAAACCTGAAAACTTAGAAGTTATTTCAGCCATACTTCATGTTCAAAATTCTCCACCCATCAAAATATCTTGTGCATACAAGCTACCAAATCGTAAAATCACGACTGAAGATATTAACAAAGTTTTTGGTAGCAATCAACCCACACTCCTAATCGGAGATATGAATTGTAAAAACAAAATTTGTTGGTGCAGAGCTAGCAATCCAAATGGTATCAAATTGCTAACCACAACAGAAAACCTTGGAATAAAGACAACCGCACCCAGCACGCCTACCTATGTTCCTTATCGGATGGACCGTAAGCCAGACATATTGAATATCATACCAAAGAGCATATAATTAGAAGAGACTTGGCGCTGTGCAGTTTTTGCGTCAGGTTTATTACCTTTTCCCCTGGCTATCAGGTATAGACTGAACTTTTGCTCCCACAATTTCCAATTACTGGCTACATTGCCCTTAAAGTTCATCACCTCCGGTGGTTTGCTGTGGTCTGCCATTTTTCCTAAAGATTCACCTGTTTTTTCGATACAAATAACCCGTCAGCGCGCGTTTTAGCTACCACCATGTAATGTTTTGCTTTAGGCGTTCTGTGTCGAACGGAGTCTTTATTAACGAGGCTTACGTTTCACTTAGGTATTTATTAATAGAAAACAAGAATCTTTTAACACAACAAATTACAGCAGAGTACAGTAACTTACTAGACTAACTACTATCGGTAAATACCCCACTACATGATGGGCTACGTTCAGGCGTGTACAGCGCTGACCTAAAGATACATCACAGTATCTAATTTAAATATTTATACCATTGGCATTTTTACTGCCAGCATTTCTCCCGCGGTCTACTACAACTACAATATATCAATAAAATTTAAAACTAGCCGTTAAAGCAAGCCTTTGGACTAAAAGTGAAATCCAAAATGGTTCACGGAAGATAACGGGTGCTATGAACATAAAATGTTTTTCGTAAAACATTTAATAACGTGTAAATTATACAAAACACTTAAGTGGGTATCTCACGATTTGCGAGTGGCTGATCAACATAAAATTGCAAGTAGCAAACGGGTACAGCATTTAAACAATGTTTAGAATACATATTTTTCGATTTTTAAGCAAACGATCTTTTCAGGGCCTAGTATTTTTGGTCAGGCCGGACCCTGCTATCTTACATCATTTCGACCCCCCCTCCCCAAGAGGTTTTTATGCAAATTATTTCACGAATGTTATGCCTTAAACCGTCTAATCTGGCATTTTCATGTTCAAATTTTTATTTTCCACTTCGAATGTTCGAATGTCGATTTTTATATTAAAACCTAAAATTCAGATTTTAAATTAGAATTTCGATTTTTAGGACTGTTAGGAGGATCTCAAGAACATTATAATGAAACAACAGAAAGTCACGTAAATTCCGAAAAAGAAAATTCCTATCATGAGGAATTTTTTGATTTTTTAAAAATAAATAATACGCAGGTACAAACATTTACATTGCAGTGTACAAACTATTTTGAGGATCCCGATAACAGTTACATTCAATTAAATAAGTATCCCATGATAAAAGAAATTTTCCTTATATTTAATTGCATACTGCCTTCTTCTGCCCCCGGCCAAAGAATATTTAGTACCTACGGGTGGACAAATTGCAACCCCTCGTAGAAATAGGTTAAATGACGAAATTTTCGAAACGTTGTGTAACGTTCTTAAACCTAGTTTGAAGCAATCCGTTTTGCGTCTGGTGATATTTCCGTTTTTAGTAAAGTTCAATATTTCGAAGTTGGTCGACCTGTAGAATTTTGGGCGAGTCTAAGTTTCAAATTTTGAGGGGAGATTTTTGGAAACAGGACAGTTGTACGTAGTCCGTTGTACAAGCTAGTACGATTCTTTTTCTGGAGGTATTTATGTGTCGTAGATCCAAATTAGTCGTTGATGACAGGGAAGTTATTCCATTCTAAAAATCTACGCCACTTAAGAGTTTTTGTGTCTTCGATTGGAAGTGATCAACTCAGGAAGTTTTTCCGATATAATATACCACAGTTGAGGAAGCTAGTGTTCACGCCAGTATATAAAGCATCTGGCACGCAGTGTGGGGTAATTAATCCGTCCATATAGGAATTGGGAGTGATAACGATCAGAAAAATTTACGTTTCACGAATATCCCGAGCCACTTCGCAGCAAGATATCTGGATTTTCCTGACCGTCTGTGTTCGAGGTCGCCTGTACTGTAGACCTGCGTTCCGTAGATAAGAAACCATCTGTAAAGGGAAGTGCATTTTAACTGGAATTATTAGATTATGTATTGACAAATTGTTTCAATGTCGTAGAAATAATTACTCGTATATGATTAAACTTCATATTATAAAATTTATGATATTGGGGAATTAAATACTTTATAATTATTTTGTAATAGTACGGCAATTTTACGTGCTTCTTGATATACAGGGTACTCCAACCGTCGTGTATTATTGCGTCTTGTAGCTCAAGTTGGGTTTTAGTTAATGATATTGTTTATTTTTATTGCTCGCCAAATCGTGGAGATCTCTTCGTACGGTATGCGTTTTGCTTATTAAGTTATTAATTATTTATGTGCTTTCGTTACGCAATAATTACCTAGGGTTTGTGTGAGTTTTGCTTTCAGTAGGGTGATTGTTTACCATTTACGTAAAATTGACTTCACTAACGTTATTATTGTTATATTCAAAACTGGTTCATGGGGGATTATTTGTTGAGTATTAAATTTAACTTATTTTCAATTTGTCTTTTCATTTACGACGATAATCTTGAACATCAAATTAAAGAGAGAACTACTACAAAAGAAAAGGTAGGTGAATGCTGGACCAGAGAATACGACTTTTCTAATTTTTTATATCTAGGACTGTGTTAGTAAGTTTACAAGTCGGTGGCGCCTATTATTTATTTTATAGGAACTCAGCCCATTTTCGATTGAGTTCTCCGGGATGCTAACATTATCATTTGAGTATTCATCTACAGATCAGTGGCGTAGTAGGGAGAGGGGTTTGGACTTTTTCGCTAATATTTCTGGTATTATTTTTTTTGTGTGTGAATTTTAACAGGCGTGACATTAACTTAAAAAAAACATTTACTATAACTGCTTGACCAAACATGGAAATGATATGTTCTAAATTGTTTTTTAGTAAATATACAATAAAACACGCTGTCGGTTCCCACAGAAAATATTTAATGAAGAGATTGTAACACAAATCATAAACGTTTTCAAGCAAACATATTGCCCATCCTCGGACTAAATAAACAGTTCCATCAAATAATAACTAAATCTTCTAGTTGAATATATAAAATAAATCAAACATGTGGTTATAACCTAATTAACCTTCCATCCTAAGCCAAGCCGCCAATGCCGGTGGTCACAAAATAAAAATGTATAAAATCACACATGTTTTTATTATATTATATTATATTTTATATATCTTCAAAACGTACAGTATCAATATCTTTACTAGGTGGCCACACAAATAAATCTTTTTTTCTTTCTTACATATTTAATATCTAGAGATTCTTCAGAATTATTAATTGTCAACAAACGTCCAATGTATCTTTTGACACCCAGCTGCCCTCTTTGATTTTCTTTTCTGTATCAAATTCCCTTTCTTGTAATAAATCTGCCTCTTTTTGTGCTACAAGATCTTGATAGTGTTGAATATCTGAATCACTTTCCCCGGAACTTACATCTTGCAGATCCTCTTCACTATCACTGTCCGACTCAGGTTGCTTTTTTTTTTCTCTTTTGAAGCTTTTTTTGTTTGCTCTGCTTGTAGAACTTTTAAGTTTTCTATCTAAGCTTCTCTTGTGAGAACATCAGCAAAACTTGAAGTTCCAGCACGTTTACGCTTGGTTGCTGGATTGTTCTGTCTTCCGATTTTTTCTAATATTAAATCTTGAAAAGATTTTCTCTTTGTTGAAATAAAAGTTCCATTTTTTGTAAGAGTTTCATTTTGTATGGAACAAGAAGAAATAACTTACGAAGAAGTAGAGGGCATATTTTGTGTACATGTAGTAGAGTCGTTTAGTGTAAAGATAGAAGCACATATTTCATTTTGAATAAATGGAGACGATTCTTTACTGTTGGTTTGGTTTTCTTTATCAGCTTTGTTCTTACGATAATCATCCAATTCAAGTGGTTTTTAAAATCGAATCTTTAATGGCGTTTCTGTCAATAGGGTTTTGTGGTTTGGTTTCATTGAATAATCTTGTCAATTGAAAAGATCGTTTAAGTAATGCTGGTGAAAAATTTTCCCACACTTTACCCACTAAAATAGATAAATCGGCTTTACTGAGAATTCTTCCATAGTTTTCTCTTTGCCAAATCGTTAGCTTTTCATCCCACTGCTTTTTGAACAAACCAAAGGCTAATGAATCTAACGGCTACAGAATATGTGTCGTATGAGATGGCAGTTTCATAAGAGTTAAATTTTCTTGCATAGCAATTTATTCGATGGACAAATGAGATTAATGGCCATCGAAAGTCAGAAGCAGCGGAAGTTCTTTTGGGCAGTTCTTTAGGAAGTGATTTTTGAACCATGAACAAAATGCTTTGTCTCTCATCCATCCACTTGGGGTGGCAGCATATCCAGTATTTGGGTAGGCACCGTCAGGCATTCAAATATCCCACAGATGTTTTGCCTGATATAGTACAAATGGATGTAATTTTTCGCCATTTACGAAAATACAAAATAGAATTGATGTATTAGTCCTTCCAGTGCTCGAAATATGACGGAAAAATTGTTTTTTTCAGAAACAACCTTTGTCTTTGAAGGATCTTGGCATAAAGAAGTTTCGTCTAAGTTAAAGATTTGGCTTGGCTTTCCCAGTAGTCCAAGTTCCTTCGCTGTTTGTTCATACAAATCAAAAAACCCGAACCGTTTTTTACATAATCACTTGTTTCTTCTACAGAATCCTATGAACCAATCTTTGCCAGGTATCCCATTTTTGAAACGGGTTTTTACATTATTCTTTTTAACATACATTCCGACTAATGTAATGATTTCATGTCTAGTGAGACCGAAACCCCATTTATTGATCATTTTTATGTTACTTGCCAATTTTTCCTCATTATCTTTGCCCAAATCAAGAATACGTCCTGGTCGTTGATTGGTGACAGGAGGACACTTGGCTTTAGGCATGATAAATCTGAAAACATTTTTCACTAGGTAGGTAATTACTACATAACTTACTGTAAGTCATCTGAATATAATTTTAATTGTGACAGGTTGTCACATTTAAACGATACCCGCATAGGACTAGTTTTGTCGTTTAAATGTGACTGACACCAGCAACATCCACGTTACCAGATTATTCTAGGTGATGTCACATAAACACACCACCAACATAAGTAAAATGAAGTGTTTTGTACTAATTTCAATTTATTATCTTTTAAAATACTGAATTTATCGAATTTGGAACGAAATCACACCAGATTAAGATTTTGCAATAAAAATGTATCGACTTACCGTTGCACAGGACTTATGTTGCCGCTGTAAACAATTTTATGGAAAAAAGTTTTCATGACAATGGCGCTGTATACAGTGTCGTATCACTGATTTTGCACGGGGATTATAAATTAAAGAACAGTGTCACAGTTACCCTAATCCGCGGTAACTTGGAACTTTTTCCAACATAATATTTGCGAAGTTAGGTGGGAAGATATTGGAATTAGTCCTATTCGAAAATTTTTGATAGTTACGGATTCTTGCGTCTTCTATTTTATTTTTGCAGAATACAAAATGTGATGTAAAATGTAATTACATGGAACATCTAGCCAAGCAATATAACCTGTTATAGATATTTGCAAATTTACGAAAAATATTGGGAAACATATTTAATGAAAAGTGAGACCATACATGAATTACAAAATAACGATTTATTTGATGGAGTTGATGTAATAGATTCAAGATACACAAAAAATTAAATGGTAGAGACACATTATTTAACAACAAACCCCCAAAATAAGATAGGAAGGAACGCAGACCAGCAAGCCTGGAAAAAAATTCAAACAGACTAAGAGGCAAGGAAGAAGTGAACGGATAGTGGGAATAAAGAAATAGAACACAATAGCACTAGGCAGAATACCCCACTGGTTTGCCATTGCCTTGCGAGAGAGAACGGCCGTTAAACATGCGATGTTCCGGTAGTGGGAATTGAACCCAAGACCTTCCGCATAGAAATCTAACGCGCTAATCTCTAGCTTACGGCCGCCTAATACAAAAAAAACTTATAAAGTGAGATTTACAATTTTAAACTATACACTTTCAAAGTATTATTCATTGATGCCAGTTGCGTTCTTATTAATATTGTTACGCCTATGAGCTGTAACTGATAACAATTTCTTTTAACAATTAAATAGCAGGCCGGGTGTCTTATCAGTGAAAATAATAAATAAAGTTTTTACAGGGTATCTATCACAAACTAAAGTAACTGAAATAAACGCCAATGCAATATTTGTTTACATAAAATCTGTTAATGCAGTTTCGTAGTGAGAGGCCGCTCTTTAGTTTTTAAAGGAATATTTTTTGGACATTGTAAGTGTGACGTTTTGACGCCAATCAATAAGCATGTTGTAGAGCACCTTTCGAAACATATGCCTTTCAAAACTGGTCAACAAACATTCCTATTAGAATCAGTAAAAAAAGTTGTATAGATTGGCTGCATAATTCACATGGGACTTAAACGTTTTTTAATGTGTGTATTGAATAAAGTTATATACATACATATTATAAAAATAATTTATTTCGCGTTAAAAGGCCACACGGCTGATTACAAAAACAACCATGGCTGGCATTTCGAAACAGGCGGCTGATTATAGGTGATTTACAGCTTCAGAATTTAAAAAAATAATTATAACTTATAGAGTTATCATTAACAAAATGTATCTTGCTAATATGAAAGTATATGAGCTGAGGGATAACAATGCTAGTTAGAGTTGAGCAAAGTAAAATTATAAGCTAGGTGGCTGAACACTGGCGAACTTACCCTACCTTATCTAATTTCTGATAAAGCGAGAGACCGCTCTTGCAATGTGGCAACAATGCTAGATATGTTTTGGTGCGACGATGACTGTTCAAGTGGAAGTAGAAAAACAGAAAGTGCGGTGAGTTTCTTTACTTATCCTAGAATTATTTGCAAAATGTGGGTATGCAATCCAGTTAACGCTAGCACGCTTAACTCCGTAATGCTAAGCCTCTTCTAGTTATATGCTCTTTGATCATACTTTACAAAAATGTCAGAACCCCAATTGTTCAAAATGTTCTAACCGAGCTAGGCTCGGATCATCTACCGGTCCTGATTAATTTTGAGCTTGTTCCACAATATCATGAACCAGCACCAAGGTTAATCGGGGGAAAAGTCAACTGGGACCAATTTCAAGAAACCCGAGATGTAAAAATAAACTGTCCGAGTTCTATAAAGTCTGGATATGAAATCGATACTAAAGTCAACAATATTACCAATGCAATCATCCACTCTATTAAAGTGACCACAATAGAGCCGAAAACGGAATTAAGGATTATTAAGGAAAAAAGTAAGACTAGACGTCTACGGCAATCAACAAGATTACCGTTTCACAAAGCTCAACTAAACCAACTAGTTTATTTAATGCTTGTGTGACATTGGGTTACTTTCCCAAAATATGGAAACGCGCAGCAATAATATTATTTAATAAACCAGGAAATAATCCGAAAAATCCTAGTAATTATTGGCCAATAAGTTTATTGTCAACTACGTCCAAATTACTAGAACGAGCAATATAACATAAACATCAGCTGCAAAGACTCGTTGAGGAAATAGAAAAAAGATATGAAGCTGAAATCATACAACTGTAGCTTTTTTGGACATCGCCAAAGCCTTCGACAGTGTATGGCTAGTTGGCTTCCAGTAAAAATTACTTAGGACTGGTTTACCAAGTTATATAATCCGAATAGTTGTGTCGTTTGTTAATAACAGAAGTTTTATTGAAAACATTTATAATACAATGTCTCAAGTGAAACGTACTACCGCTGGAGTTCCGCAGGGCTCTATTTTAGGCCCTGCTCTCTTTAAAATATTTGTGCATGATATCCCTGAACCTGCTGATACCTTGCTGTCAATGTTTGCAGATGATACGGCAATAGTAACCCAAAATGAAAACATTGATATTGCTGCTGAGCTGTTGCAAAATGCCATAAAATGCATTTCTGGTTGGATGAGCAAATTGTGCATTTCAGTTAACTCCAGTAAATGTGAATTAAAAATATTTACATTACGACGACCCAAGATACCTTCAGGTTTAACTATTAAGGATCAGGTTATCAATTGGAACCCAAGTAATAGTAGTGTCAAGTATTTGGGGGTACATTTGGATGCACGATTATCATGGCGGATTCACGTTAACAAAAAGATTAATGATGGCTATGCTAAATTAAAATGACTTTATCAGCATTGCAAATAAAATGTGCTACGCTAATGTACCAAGCCATTATTAGACTTGGATTAATGTATGCATGTCCTGTCTGGGGGTGGACTTCCAAACAGTGTTGGGTAAGATATTTTTTATTTGTATCTAGATCCAGATACAGGTACTTTTAAAAAAGTGTATCTAGTTACAGATACAAGATACATTTTACTACGTGTATCTAGATACAGATACAAGATACTTTAAAATGTATCTGGATCCTTCTCAGATATAAATTAGATACCTACTTTAAAAAATTACACTTCCAGAAATGGAAGCGCGCATAAACCATGATATTATTTTTAAAGAAAATCTGACGGAATTTAGGGTTGTTAACAAATCGATAATAATAATAAGACACAAAATAATTATTAGAGAAGATTTTATTGGGATCGTCATCCAGTATCGCTGGCACTTCCAAAAAAGCACTTTCGTTATCATTCATTCCTCTAATTGCAATCACAAGGTATAACTAGCAGACTAGCACGAGAATTGATTCTGGACTTGTCCACTACGTCTATTTATACTGAGAAAACTTCAAGTTTTGTCAAGACATTAGACAAGCCTACCGCTCGGTTATGACTGACTTATGAGATTTACTTGGAAATTCCCAATATCGAAAACAGCAAGGGCGGTTATTGTAATTTATATTGCCACAATGGGTAAATGTATACTTAAAACCTTAAGCTTCTTACAGTTCTTATCCCCTGAAAATGGGGATTTTGAATACTTATTAGTTATTACCATTACCTATCTTAAGACCTATTTGGGTTTTTCTGCTAAAAGTAAACCCTAAAATTTAAATGTCCAAAAACGTTCTAAATTTTGAATTGAAGAAATATTTTAATAAAATTGGTAACTACGTAAAATAAATAATAATTCTTGAATGTATCGAGGATCTTTTATTGTTTAATAATAAAAGATACCGCTTAATAGGATCTAGATACAGATACAAGATACAATTTTATAAACGTATCTAGATACAGATACTAGATACTTGAATAGTATCTAGATCCAGTATCTAGATACATGTATCTAGATACTACCCAACACTGCTTCCAAAACTAACCCAACAAAAATCGAATCATTTCAGTCGAAAATACTAAGAATTGCAACTAATGCTTGTTTATTAGAAACATATAATTACACCATGAACTGCAAGTGCCCACAGTTACGGAATATATCAAGCGAGTCAGTCAAAAATTTTATTCTAATCTAATGAACTGTCCTGCTGCAAGTCACTACTCCCTGGGAACTAAAAAACTTCATAAAAAAACTAAAACGCAAGCTGCCGCAAGACCTCTTTCTTATTACAGATAATGAAAACAGTGATACGAGTGAATAATTTTAAACCCCGTGTTAGTGATTATTAATGAATAAACTGTTTACTATAATGGTTGTTGATGGGAGCGTATTTGGTGTAAGCAACCCATAATGTTACCACAATATTTTGCGTACAATCAGACAAAATATCACACAAAAAACCCGCAGTTAAAAAAATGCATGCCTTTTCCTCTGCAAGTTTTGTCGCCAGTAACGTAAATCAAATACCGATGTTTAGTCATATTCAATTGACATAGACATAGTGGTCAAATTGGCAGTACCTACTGCGCTCACCCGCTGTGGTCAATGTGATGTATCTTTAGGTCAAAGTTGTACACGCCTGAACATAGCCCATCAAGTAATGGGATATTTACCGCATTGTAGTTATAAAATAGTCCAGTAAGTTACTGTACTCTGTTGTATCAAAAGATTCTTGTTTTATATTAATAAATACCTAAGTGTTAATAAAGACTCCGTTTGCACAGAACGCTAAAACACAACGTTACAGTCAACGCCCTTGGTGGCTGCCTATTTGGCCTAATGGTAGAGTTATCCTGCGTCTAAGTAGGTACAACCTATAACAAAAAAAAGCATATTCTATACCGTTTAGACACTACATAATATTTACCTTCGACTTTAGAAAAGTTTTTAATGCCCTCAAATATTTATAGTACATGCTTCAGAGTTGACTACAAAAATTGCTAGTTCTGTAATTTACAGAACTAACTGATAATTATTAATTGTTTCATTTCATATTAGAGTTGAATTGTCAGTAGATATGTATGTCATATTTACGTTACAGAGCGAATGCACTTAATGTGAACATCTATAAACGTAGACGCATACGCAATCGTAGGTACAACGTAGATGGGATGGCCTTGAACGCAATTGCGTGATCGTGTGACATATTCTGATGCCCGTCTACATCTCGTAGAGACGCCGTTGTCGGTATTTCCGCAATGTTTTAAATTTAAACATTAAAACCACACGACATATCATGACCATGTGATATCTGAGTTACCGGAATTATCGCGTAAAATTGCCGCACAATGCTCTCCAAGGACTGCCACTGTGTTTTAAGATATTGAGCGTGATCACCAAAAGTATCCAATTAAAACAAATGTCAAAAGAGAAAATGAATTTGGGAAAACCGTAAGTGTTCATTTTACCTTCATAATGGGTGTTCGCCATAAATTGAACATTTCTGGCATTTTCTGTAAAGATTGTTCATGGTTTTACTCTTTCACCTTCTCCCAGTTATTTATTATTAGCTGTCCTTAATATTGAGTTTGCTTAAAGGCAACGAGCTATGTAAATATAGTGGAATATACGAGGGCCAGCCTTTTAAGTTTTTACAAACGGCCACTAGGTGACGCTATTGAGATCTGTCATTACTATTTTCCCAACATCGGTTGTTATTCCTAACAAAATCGATGCTGTGCGCAACATGATTGAAGAAGATCGGCCTGTGACTTTGTAACGTGCGATTTCGACGCACAGTGTATGTTGTTGGTTTATTTCAATTAAGTGGGTGTTTACGCGCCTTGTTATTTCAGGTTCAAAATTTTGGTTCCGCGCATGTTAGTTTCAATGTCAACTGGAATTCGAATCCTCGAGCCGGCAGAACGATTCTGATACTTCACAAGTGTGTGTAGATTGATAATTTCATCGCGGTCTATTTCGACCAAGGATTTACTCCTAATTTTGTTGAAAGTTCAAGTTGTAGGGAATTCTTAACCGTGTGGTGCTAGTAAGATTTTCCCAAGGTTTTTAACCGATTTATTACACCCTTGTAGAGGTTTTTCTATTGCCGATTTACATCCTTGGTAAGCTAAGAAGTTGATTCTTTTTCTTTTACTTTATTTAGTTCTTGTATTATTTAGGCAAAAAGTTCGTAGCTGTGGAACAATTTAGAGCTGTGGGAAAGTAGTACAGATTGCTGGAAGTTTTTTTATACCTACGTCGTAGAATTGGAAGAGCTTTCAAGTCGTATACTCATCACGGAAAATTTCAAGGCCAAATTCCAAGAGCGATTTTGGACGCCAGATGTCCGCTCAGGTGTGCACTGTAGTTGGAATTCTTCATAAAAGGTCTGTTTAAATATTCATTTAAATATTCAAGGACTCTGAAGATCATCCGACAGAATACAACCAAATAACCATTGTTTTATTCAATTTCAAATTATACCAGTTATATCGAACTAACTTTATAGCTAAGAAAAATTGTTTTTAAATTCAACACGTTATAATAATTCTATCGGCTCGTAATAGAATTAATTATCCAGGTAGCTCATAAGCCAAGGTTCTAATACTGTAATACAAGAAACTGTACACAAGAAATAACTATAATAAAGCTTTTATTGCCTATAAGACATAAAACTAAATAAAATGTGTATTATTTGAAAATTAAAATTAATTATGCCCTATACGGTATATAAAATAAAGTTAAAAGAATTCTGGGAAGGTCTGGTGTTGTTGTATTGGCTGCCCTGAATCGGTTTGACAGCTGCAATTCGGCCTGACCGGATCAAGATGTCTGCCGTTATGTACTCGTTTCCTAGATGTAACAAAGTAAGATTTTTATTATTAAACAACAATGTACAGTTCTTGTGACCGGATAATCTGGGAGCCACGGATTCTCCTTAACTCCTTGGATGTACTGGAAATTATTTACATAAATACAGGTAAGTCAGGTTAAAATAAAACTGTAACTAGGTCAAACTAAAATTGACCTACTTTTCGCACAAAGTTATGAAATTAAAGAAAATATAGTTCTGCAAAAAGATCAGGTGTCTGGACTCGTCCGTTGTCTACCTAAAATTCTGGGATTTAAATTAATATTTATGAAATGGTATCTGGCAAGTTTATTAGTTTAATTTAAATGAAGTCAAATAAAATAATTACTCGTAGATCTGGTTTCACTCGGCTCAGGTACCTGTTAAAATAAAATTTATTTTAAGATAGCCTTCGGCAGGAAAATGATTAATAATTCTGGGAAATCGAAATTTACGTAAAGGACACCTCCACGTAATTCTGGACGGAAAATAGCTTCTTCACAGAGTATGACTCCGCGTTTCTGCTAAGGAGGTCGAATCGGAATTAGTTTCTTCACAGAGAACGACTCCGCGCTTTAACTAAAGGAAATAGAAATTTCGTAAAGGTCACCTCCACTTATTTCTGGACGGAAAATAGCTTCTTCACAGAGAATAACTCCGCGTTTCGGCTACGGAAATCGAATCGAGAACTAGCTTCTTCACAGAGTATGACTCCGCGTTTCGGCTAAGGGAAATCTGTTCCGCGCAGAGCACTACTCCACGTTTTACAGGTTTAAGAAGGTTCAGGTAGATTCAGGTAGTGGTTCTGGGAAAATCTCTCTGGGAATTAAATTTTTGGCCGGAGCGTCCGCTTTTATACCCGGGCTGCCTGTTGATTAAAGTTCGGCGGAGCTCGATCGAACGGAGATCCGCTGGGGGAAAGCGATCGGCTGCTGTACTGGTAACGACACCCGCGCTCTAACACTGAATTAACCTACATATAATTTTATTAAACAAAATTTACATCTTGTAGGCCGGAACTTCGTTACATTTCCTCCCTTTCCTGGGGGAAGACAAACCTATGGAAGAAACAAGAAGAAATTCACCTGGGGGAGT